>CAKNEU010000063.1:0-175879 GCA_930272665.1 Mariannaea elegans
GCCCCCTTTGAGATCTGGTCAAGAGCTTGATAAATTGGCGTCGGAGAGCTGCTCTGATGATGGGCAATTCGATTTTTTATATAAATAGATTGTAAAATAGCTTATATTAGGTTGTGTAGTGTTAAAGAGACCTAAGGGTCGGCCTCTTCTAGAGGTAGCTTAATTAGTATTAGAGTTTGTAACTTAATATTCAGCTCTGAGATGACTACCTGAGGATTATAAGGGACTAAATTGGCCCCTTTAAATTCTCCCTTAATATTGCTTTTTAAGAAAATATTTAAGAAGATATCTTTAAAGGTAGAAAAAAACTTAACCTTAGTAATATAGGTAATATAGTACTTAATTAGCTTTTTAATCTTACTATTATATATATGCTTTAAGGGACTGAAGATTCTAATATTAAGTAGTTGAAGAAGATAAGATAAGTATAGAGGTATATAAATTAAAATAATCTTTTAGTCCTTATAGAACTGCTTAAAATTAATAGATTAGTAACTCTTATAACTATTAATTACTAATATTTAATATTTGCCTTTTATTTATAATATAGTATATTTATTAAAATGCTATATTTAGTTAAGGCTAATAAGGTTATTAGTCTATTTATTACTAGTAGGCTTAATAACTTAGGAGAGCAGGAGATTGCATTTTATATACTAATTATTAAGGTAGTAAGACCCTTTAATAATAATAAATAGTAGGGTTGCCCAACCTTTAGCATTAACTCCTTAAATTACTATAATCTATTCTCAATTATTAAGCTATACTAATCTTACCTTTCCACATTATTAAGCGCTAATAACTACTATTTTAAATAAGATTATACCCATTATAAACCCAATCTTATCAAAATTATAAAAATCTATATTAATAATGCCATATTTAGCCTTTATATTTACTATAAGCTAAAACCACACATCAATAATAATCAGATCTTCACATAAGGCTCTCTGCCAATTATATGCACAATTAAAACATATCTTAAGCTCTAGTTATCACTAAACAAAGTGTATAGCCCAGTGCTTGCCGACGCATCCCGCATCGCGATCTTTAAGAAGGAGATTAGCCATTTCTTCAACAGTGCTTAATCGAGGAGGAAATCCTCACGCATCCAGGTTAAGGATGAACTTTACTAAAGTCTCCTCTTCTAGTAGAGTTAATCTCATTGACTTGGGCTGAACATCCTGTCGGGCAGGTTGACCGTTGATCCTGCGTTAGAGGGTGGTGCGACTAACATTATAGACCCTCGATGCCTCTCGGATAGTGGTTTTTGGGTCTTTTTTGATAGCTGCAATGGCAAGGAGGATATTGGACTCTTTTGATTGAGAAGACATAATGTGTGTATTGAGAAAAGTAGGTTACAAGAAAGAAGGCTAGGAATATTAGCGAGGTGGCCCACTCACTTGTATGGCCCACTCACTTGTAAACTACGTTATTTGAAATTGAATGTAGATTTACGATTCCAAATATGCCTCTCTCAACTGTCTAACTCGTCAAAAATTTCCAAGTATCTGGGACAGTACCCCAAGAGCATTGGGCAACAAGGTTACAAACTGCCAGTCAATGCAATGCTCACTCACTTCCGCAATAGACTCAATGCCACCCTTGTAAACTCGTCCCTGAATTGCAGTTTCTCCTTCCAATCGTTGGGGATCGCTCCCTCTCCATCTCTTGCTCCAAGCAATCCGCCCGCAATCGCAGCGTTCGTGTCCGTATCATTCCCAATACGGACAACGTCTACCAAAATATCCTCGAGGCTTCGGTCATCTAGGGCAGCTGCAATGGCTACGCTTAAAGAGTCGAGCACGTAGCCACTACACGCTCCTTTCAGTTGAGGCGGCGGCCCGCGTTGAGCCATGGTGGCCACATTAAGGCTTTTCCCCAATTCAATTGCTTGAAATACCTCCCCACCTGGTCCTTTCTCATCCAACATCATTGCGACCGATTCGCCGGCAGAAATGGCATCGGCTGAGCTTTCTCCTTTGACCAACTTGGATACAATAGTGTTATAGGCGGCACAAGAGACAGTGCACCTCTTGTCGTCATGAGTAATCCTGCTGATGCGTTCGCTTTCGACAATCATTTTTTGAGGGTCAATTTGGAACAACCCAGTCGGTACACATCGCATCAAACTGCCATTTCCTGCACGGCCATGCCCAGCCCCAGCGCAATCAGGATCTCTTGACTTACGATACCTGTTCAAGCCATCACGAGTAGCGCCGCCTATGTCTACCGGAAAGCTCCCTGGTCTTCGTCCTGGCCAATCGCCGTGCTTCCACTTGAGGAAATAATCTCCAGCAAGACGCGCAACATCGTCGCCAGGGACTAAGTCGCTGTAAGCGAGCAGCACGCCGCGGGTCATATCGGTATCATCGGTCGCATGGCCGGCGGGCCACGAGAAGGCTCCCCCTCCGACAATTTGCCGAACACCGTTGGGATACAGACGAGCGATCTGCGTATGGCTCTTGAATTCGACGGTTGCACCCAGTGAATCGCCAGCGTGGACGCCAAGTAATGCTCCAATGACTCTCGATTCACGGGCAGAGAGTCCTTGATCGTCTTGAGAGGAAGCCATTTCGGTAAAGTCTGGTTACTTCAGAAGAAAAGATATAGCATGATTGTACGAAGTACATTTAAATCGTGTCATGATGTCTTCTCGCTATACGGTGCGGGGTCTGTCAATTACTCACACGTGACCGTGGATGCCTGATCAGCCTTGGGGGCGCAATAAGCCACGATTTAATCCGTAAAATGAGGATAATAGGCCGGCTTCATATCATTCCCAATTTAGGCCCTATCCAGTTCAATTGATTTCCAAGCCGTAATCTCAGTGCTGACTTGCAACGTTATTTAGGATTACAGTCATCCTTTCCACCAGCATAGTGAACGGTTGGTAGAACTTTCAAAATTCGGGGAACTCAACTTCAATATTAATGAGCAACAGGAACGTTTTTGAGGGGATCGGTTTAGGGGGAACAACTTTTGTTAGGTACCCCGATATTCTTTACGTAAAGGACATGGTATATCGTAAGGAATGTATCAAATTTGAAGCTGGCTTTCCAAAATTATGTAATTCGGCTTAGCGAAACCTATCATTGCGATTTCAGGTTATTTACAGTGACTTCCTCGAGGCAAGTAAACACTCTATTACCTTCTAGACGATAGCCGTATTTCATCATTGAGACCGTTCAACAACCGGACAAACCCCTTGCTCCTTTGGACCACTCTAAGGTTAAAAGAGATGCCAATTTGCCTCTATCCTCACAACGCCCCTCACATATCTCTTTAAACCCCATCAAGTCCTTAATACATCCTTCACAAAAACGGTAAGACATATCTACGGTAAGATTTCTCTTAGGTCAGTATTAAAATTGAATGACTTTTACTTGATATTCTCACCACCAAACACAATAAGAGCATGAATCACGATGGTGGGTCTAGACCGTATCTAGATAAACAAAGTGCCCACTTGGCGTATCAAAGCCGAAAAATCCTCCCACGTGGCGACAATGCCTCATCGTGAGAAAATTTTCTTTGTCTTGTTTCATACATTCGAGGAAAGGCTCTCTTTGATCACAAAATCTTTCCGATTTGACTCCCAGCGAATGGCGCCCTCGGGGTGTTCGCTGCCTCCGTCGAGCAGTCTGCCTCCTCTTCCCGCCTTGTACAAACTTACAGAAAAGGAGATAATCTCTGTGCTTCAGGGTTTGTCAGCCCTTTATTGTCCTCTCCCCGCTTCCATCGCCTTAAAGGTAAGCCCAGAAAACAACACTTTTTCTGATGGCACTGCAACTCCATTCTTGGACTCTGGGTACACCTCCGGAACGGAAGACAATACCGATCAAGTAGAACAAAACCTAGCTGCAATTCGCGCAGATGGCTTTGAGCGCGGCTTTGTAGAGCGTTGGCTTACGGGCTTCATGGCGCGGGCTTGTAAACTGCCAGGCCTGAGCTCAGAGGATGTACTTGACTGCGCACTGGAGCAGGCATCATGGGTTCTTGAGTCCTTCGTAATGACGACTATGAAAGAGGAGGAAATGGATAAGGACAATAGCGACTTTGCAAGGAAATTTTCCTTTAAGTTATCTCTCCCGGACCAGGAGCAACAAAAGGGTCTTGAAATACGCCTCAATGATGGACTCGCGGGCACGAATTCCGAGGACTGCGAAGACGTTGGCTTACAGAGTTGGGGAGCATCCATCGTATTTTCCGATCTCATGTGTGAGACACCTGAGAGGTTTTGTCTCACAAACGCCACTCTTGGCCCTTCACCCCGGATCATTGAACTAGGCGCTGGAACAGGACTGGTCAGCTTGGTTCTTGGAGCAATGCTCCCACACCTAGGCATAACACATCCCCATATAATCGCAACGGACTATCATCCGTCGGTCCTTGCGAACTTACGTACGAATATTGAGGCGAACTTTTCCTCCGAGGGTGCTGTATCGGTTCAGACAAGTCTACTTGATTGGTCTTCACCTGTTTTTGAGTCGCCATTAGATGCCCCGGCTGAGATGCTTATTGCAACGGATGTGATATACGCTCCCGAGCATGCTGTATGGTTGCGAGACTGTGCATCTCATCTTCTCAGTCCCGAGGGGGTGTTTTGGCTCGTTGCTACTGTACGACAAAATGGTAGATTCCAGGGGATCAGCGATACTGTTGAGACTGCTTTTGCACAGGAGGACCGCCCCAGAGGCAAAGATGGACGGCAACTTACCATCCTCGAAGGCGAAAAGCTGGAGAAGCGGAGTCAAGTCGGGCGTGGAGATGAGAGTGGATACATGTTGTTTAGGGTTGGATGGGCATAGATAGTAGACAGGATAGACGGTCGCAACGACCGCAAGGAAGCGATAGACACGTGGGTGGATAGACTTGCTGAGCCATGGTTGCTTTTCCATAGACGATAGACTAGATCCTGTAGACTTTATAGAGGCAAACAATAAACTCAAGTTACTCATATTTTTTCTCTATTGGCTCTGCATTTCAGGGCATTACACAGGTTATGTTGTTTTTGATATTACCAGTTGGACTCTGGGTCTCATTCGCATCACCACTCTTTACAATGTCCTGATTTCTCTTCTCAAGAGGATAAAGGGAAACAATAATGTTTATGATAGCACTTCGGTTCTTAAATTAAAGCATAGCACTATGTTCAGTACGATTTCTGCCGCACTGCTACCCCGCAAAGACTTTAGGCGATGAGTCATTCTCGTGAGTAGCTTACCTGTAATAATATCGCTGCCTAGTCTAATTCCCGCACTCCCTCCATCGCCTAGATCCGTGGCCACTTCAAACGGAAAATAATCACATAATCCCCGGTATAGCGAGGTCAATATGCTTTGTGGTGCATGTATTTCAGTTTTACAACATCGGCAAGGATTTTTTGGTGATGACCTCAAGGATGGGCTGCCTCAATTATTGACTGTAGTAGGCGACCGTCCAAAGCCTTCATCTAGTCATGCAACTAATCTACCCTGCCCCGATGCTCCTGATGTATTTCGCCATCATAAAACAGCTCGCGACCTCCAGAACTCTGCATTTGCGGGTTGCTATATCTGCCGCCGGATTTGGAAATGGATCGATGCTGTCGCGCAACAGGAGCTCCTCGAAGCCGATAGCCGCGCGCCTGGACCCTACTTAACATATATTCAACTCGTCGATGAGAAATTCTTAAGTTTACTTGGGCTAGCAGAACTTGGTACTGACTTCCAGCTGAAAGATCGTCTGCTCACCGTCGGTCTCCGTGACGATTTGAGCTCAATTGTACGTTTTAATACCAGAGACGTGCTAAGCTTCGGTATTTCTGTCTCCCAAAGTAAGACACATTCTCTAGTGACTCAATTTACTATCCGGGCGTGCTTCAGTGATGTAGGGGCTGCTAACAAAACCTCAGATGCGGTTCCTTACGACACATCCAGTAGACTATCGACTGAGACTGGTTCTCTGGAGGCACTTTCTTTCGCTATGGAACGTTTTCGGGACTGTTTGGCGAATCATGAAGAATGTAAAGCATCTGGACCTAAGAAATGGTTTCCGTCCCGTCTCATTTGTCTTGATGATACACACGATCGTCAAAAGATTCGGCTCGTGCTCTCCGACGAGATAGTACCAGATACCTACGCTACCTTGAGTCACTGTTGGGGGTCTGCCGAATTCTTCAAGCTAAGTCGAACTAACTATGACGACTTCAGGCGTGGGAAATCAGTTTCAGAGTTCCCAAAAACGTTTCGAGATAGTTTTTACGTCGCAGATCAGTTGAGCATCAGATACATCTGGATTGATTCTCTTTGTATTATCCAAGACGATCCGAATGATTGGCTCAGAGAAGCAAAGCAGATGCATTTGGTTTACGCCAACTCTCTATGCAACATATGCGCCACAGGAGTTAGAGATTCATCGGAAGGCCTTTTTGTATCTCGGGACCTTGAAGTGTTCGAATCGTGCGACGTAGACATACCTTGGCTGGATGGAGGGGGGCGGTTTCGTATCTTAGACAAGTCGTTGTGGATGAGAGAGGTTCTTAAATCCCCTCTCAACATGCGAGCCTGGGTTGTTCAGGAGCATTTCTTAGCGCCGAGACACCTTCACTTCGGCGCTAGTCAGATTTTCTGGGAGTGCCTCGCAAACACTTCTTGTGAGCAATACCCACGGGGCATGCCCCCAGAAATTGCACATACATCATCTATTGTTAGAAGATTGCTACATGCGCCGCCTTCAAAGCTGAACACGATGGAGCGTTCAGCGATCTTCCGCAGCTGGACCAGTTCAGTTAAAGCCTACATGGATGCAAAGCTTACATATCAGAAAGATAAGTCGGTTGCCTTCTCTGGTATTGTCAAAAGATTCGAGGATATACTGGACGATGAGTGTGTCGCTGGACTTTGGAGGAAAACCCTCGAAAACGACCTTTTATGGCATATCAAGTATTGCCGTCAAACCGATGGATCGCCATCTGCACGGCCAGATACTTATCGAGCACCATCATTTTCATGGATGTCCATAGATGGGCAAATCGAATCATCTCGCATCTCGGAACAGGACCATTTGCTTGCTAGAGTTCTATCTGCTGAAATTGAGCAAACACATGGGCTCATTACAGGAGGCACGATAGTCATTCAATGCACTTTGAAGCCTCTTTATTTATTCTGGAAAGCAAGACCGCCAAACGACTTGATATGGCTGGTGAATTTCTTTCATGATAACAAAGAAACAGGATGGTCTCAGTGGCTAGAGGTTTACAAGTATGGGCTGGCATACGCGCTGATGGATGTTGACCAAGATTACGACGGTATATATTATGGGATTCCCATCAAAACTGGATTTTCTGGGCTGCAGCAGATAGGCGGGTTAGTCCTCCAGGAAACCGGCAAGAGACAAGGCGAATTCAAGCGAGTAGGGGTTTTCGTAACCTCTGAAAAAGCAAGGATATTTTTCGACACACCTCAGGATGGAGAGGAAGCGTATCCCTGTGAAAATTATGATGCCACCGAGAAACAGCATACTATATCCGTTGTTTAGGGTCTGGGCCAATGCGAAGTTGATGTTATTAATTATGTCTAGTGTTATACTATCAACTGGCTTTCGTTCTTTGGGTATCCGCAGACGAAACTCAAGCGACTCTTTGGTTAGCGCAATGGCCGCTTTTATGGCCGTTTTCACGTCGGCTCAGCCTCCGCTCAATCTTGCATCAGCCCTCGTCAATATCATACGAATCACAGGGAAGGTCGATGTTGAAGTCACAGAAGCTCTTGATTTTCTCAATTATCTATATGCAAAGGAGCGATGTGTACAGTTAGGAGGAATGTGCTTTCCAGGGCTCGATGGTCGGGCCCCGATGAATTCATCTTGATGAATTTGTCAGTGTTGATTTCATCGGGCTATTATCATAGTCAACATCGTGATGATTAACGCTTTTATAGTTGGGCCGTCGGCCCAGCTATTGTTCTGTCTGACAGAGCCCTCATCAGCTTTTCTACTTCACGTTTAGCTGAGCACTCTCCTAGTCCCTCAGTCCCATTGTCCCATTTCTGGGCCTTCAGACCTTAGGCCATTAATTATTAGCTTTGGACTGATAGGTAGAAATTTTAATGATAACTTGCCTTTGATAATTTGCTTAGGAGTTGAGGTCCCAAGTCTGGACCTGCGGACTTGAATCCTGGGTCGTACCGGAATCCATCCGTAAGGTAGTAATCCATGAATTAAGTAGTGATCCATCCGTGAAGTGGTTGCCTTTAGGCCCCTGTATCCCTTGCCCCTGCTCTGTGGTGACCCCTCAAAAATATGGATTTGTTGGTCTGCCTTACATTGGGTCAAGCCCCCGTTCGTTTGTCTATAAAATCACCCTCTCCTACAGTTCTTAGGTACTCTTTCAGCTACTTAAGAAACAGAACCCGCGTGTACTTAGGACGCCTAGGTAATCGTTACAATCGGCTCCTGATAAAAATAAACCCCAACCCTTCAACCCTAACCATTTTCTCACAACAGGCATGTTATTGATACTCTTTTAAATTGGTGATTCTAGAAATAGACGCGGTCCCAGTGGATATAAGTCCCAAGTGTCTTCGTCCTGATGTACAACCATAAAATCGCCGTCTTTAATTCCTAGCAATCACCTAACTCTTAACGCAGGGTCCCATCACAACATTAAATCTTGGATCATAGATTGACTTCGAGGCCATTTCCAATAGAAAAGGAGAAACCTTCTCCCGCTCTGGAAATGCTCTACGAGCCTCCACCATCTCGGTGAAGGCCCCTCCATGGATGTGAAATGCTTCCACCTGTCCCTCCCAGTACTATCAGAGAACCATCATTAGCGGACAGACTTTGGACGCGCTCTACCATCTCAAAATACACACTGGCTTCATCAGAGAATGATGATGACACTTACTGCTTCAGTAGCCATGCAAAGGGCCAGAGCCATCGCGGCATCAGTTGGGGCGCTGCCCTTGTTGATTATGTCTTTCATTTTCTGTAGACATACAAGAAGGTACTGTATCATAAGCTTGTGATACCTTTCAGCTTCCGCGGTGTTGTGTGAAACGAGACTGTATCTCCGTGCTGACACGTACAGAACGGCAGCAAACAAGTTCCTATCTGTCATGGCAATCGGAGTGAAAATCGATCTCATGTCCCTTTGGAATGCCCGTTGGGATTCTTCGGTAATACATTCAGTCCAGCCTTTCGGTATTACCCAGTCTAAGACTATACGAAGCAAGTTAGGACGTCGCAAGAAAAAGGCGATAGCCACGGTGCATACAGAAATTGAACAGGAAGAATTCATCTCTAGAGAGAGACCAAGGAAAGCCAATAGCGCACGCTTCTTTACTGCCATCGCTAATGCGAGCCCGCAGCTGTTGCTTGGCGCTGGTGCTGCTCGTGTGATAGAGCGCTAGTCTCTCTGCAAGAGCCCGCCGCCGGCGAGCGTGAGACTCTTTGGAAACATGAGACCTGATTTGGCTTAACGCATGTAGATTGTTCATTTCCTGGGGCAGAGTGGCATTGATGAAGTGCAGCGTGAGCTGTTGCCCTTCAACAGGGCGAAGGAGCTTAGCATTGTGTCTTCCCTGTTCCGACAGTTGCTCGGACACTCTTCCGGCAGGTCCCTTCGCCCTCATTCTCGATGATGTTCTTGTTGTGTGATCCATAATCATGCAGTAGGGTATGTTCACGGTATCAGTGAATTTGCCAAGAATGTGGACTATGAAGCATTGTGTTTGTATTGGGAGAGATTCAGCAAGGTGATGCGTTTCCGGCTTATGGACCACGTGAATCGGATTATTCAGGCCAGGGGCCTGTTCGGTCTACCCATGCCACGCTCCACTTGTCAGTCCTCGCAATTCGCTCACACCGCACCTTTGGTGGTGCGGGGGAATACGAGAACCAATAAGGTGGTGCACGGCACAATTAGCATACAAGACTGATCTCTGGGCATAAGCAGCTTCAAATCCCTAATTGGGAATAGCTGCATCGTCGAAACGAGTCGCGGCACCGGTACTTACTCGCGATTGAAACTAGGCCGAGCCATGCGAAGTAAGCAGCTCCACTATCCAAACTTGGAAGTTGGACCACAGTAATCTTCCAAGTCGAAAGTAATTGTTCTCCTATAATAGGATATCAGCAACCAGGATTCGTCTCCTCTGAGACATGTAGTTGATATAAATCTAGCCCCTTCGCTCTGGATGTTTGGCAATGCTGCGTATATATATACAAGGCCATAGTTTTGAAAAGGCCCCTGTGATTCTCCATCATGGCGTCAAACAGCCAACGTAAGATTGTACTCATTACAGGGTATGGTTTTTTCTGGCATGGAACCTTTTGAAAGCAATATTAATACATGTGTTCTCTAGGTGTTCCAGTGGAATTGGTGAAGCGTTGGCGAGGGAATTCCAAGCCAGGGGTAGGTTCTCAGCCCTCTAGACACAACAAGACGTTCCACAGGCAAACTACTTACACCTTCTTCTCCCTCTCTATAGGCTACCATGTCATCGCTACCGCTCGCAAAGTGGAAAGCATATCTCACCTTGGGAAGACAGGAATGACTACACTGTCTCTTGATGTAACCAAACCGGAGAGTGTCACGGCATGCAAGGTAGAAGTGGAAAGAGTCACCAACGGCAAGCTTGACGTTCTGGTTAATAATGCGTACGTTAAATCATATTTTATGCATATTATTGTTGATCTACCTCAAGCTTTAGCATCATTAACGCATGCATACAGGGGGATTCTTACCCGGGGCGCCTTGGCCGACGTCTCACCAGAGCACATCTACTCCATCTTCAACACAAACGTCTTCGGTCTCATGGCTGTTGTATCTAGTTTCTTACCACAACTCATCGCAACCAAGGGCACGATTGTCAATATTTCATCAGCGTCATCTGTGACGCCTTTCCCTTTCAAAGGTCCCTATGCGATGACCAAGGCAGCGGTGAACTCATATGGTCGCACCCTCGCCATAGAGCTTTCACTTTTCGACGTGCGTGTCTTGACATGTCCTACTGGTTACATACAGAGCAAACTAGAAGCCAATGGCACGGATCAAGTACCTGAAAACAGCTTGTATAAAGCTATGGCAGGAAAGATGGACTTGGGGGTCCCAGAAATTCAGATGGAAGCTGCGGAATACGCGAAGCTTGTGGTAAGCGAAGTGCAGAAAGGGCGAGGGTGGAGTTTGGGTCCTTGGAGATTCGGGGCAATGAAAGAATGGTTGTGGGTAGGAACAACAGCATCTAAGGGTTATTGGGCAAGCATAATGGGAGAAACAATTTTACAGCGAGGGGTTAAGGGAATGATCAACTGGGATGAAGTTACTCGAATTTTAACCACGGAGTAGGGCTCGTAGCAACAAGCCGCACCAGTGGATTCTATAGTCTAGACACGCCGACGCTCCCGTCATTAGACTAATATAATTATTCATGGTTGCCTCCAGCGAGCACGTCGGATGTTGCTCGAAAGAGCGGTAGGACGACAGTAGCTGACCTTCTCGTGGTGTCCGGCCTCATTAGGTGCGGTGGGGTCAGGGGGACGCGGGGCCAGAACAAGCCCGCGTGCTCTATTCGGTTGTAATGGAGTTGTTAGCACTGAGGGAAGCAGGAGGTTGTCGAATCTGTTAAAGAGGGACTCGAGAAAGGCAGTTTACGACTAAAAAGGGCAAGAAGAAGAAAGCATGTGTTGCGGAAGATCCGGAGTAAAAAGGACAAAATTGAATCCTGCGGCTACTGCTTCCATCTCTACCCGATTCTCTGCAACACGCTAGGGTAAATATGATGTGATATGTGAAGGAGCTAGGCTCGCTTAGGGCGGGGAGGATTGGAGCGAAGTCACACTGTTCTTGGCCACGAGGTGGCCAAGAAGAGGAAGCTCTGATCTTAACCATGCCACTGCCTGCACTTTGAACTTATCAAATTTCGTATGATGCAGCTCTGACATCCAGCTTAGCGTATTTAATTAATACCATATCTACTTTTCCGTCGTCATTTCTTTTATGAGACGATACATATGCTTTAAAGGCCTCTGGAGTACACAGAGGCCCGAAGGCCCTGCTTCAACCTTTTCAACTGTGTCAATCTTTCCATTAGGATCCTCTGCTTAGAATATGAAAGGTAGCTTCTGGATCAGGCACTGCTCAATGGCAAGAACACTGATGTCATTGATGAATTTCTTGATCGCTACCTGCAGACCATGTTATCTTCTCCAATGACTCTCTAGGGCCCGATTCAAGAGGCCTGCAACGCGCTCTTCAAAAAGATATACCTTGTAGTAAGCTTCCATCGTGTCAACTGCCGTCATTGATGCATACTTCTCCATATTCGATTCCGTCGCTTTCATGACGGCCGAGTAAAGGTTGGCCGGCACACAGCCGTTCATAGTATGTCCAAGTCATTGAGATAGACTTCAGGCTATAACGCTACTCACAACAGTCAAACCCACTGCAGCACAAGAGGACACTCCTGAGGTCTCAGCAACTTCAGCACTATGGGGGGAGTATCTAAAGAATTTTGGACCAATACGCAGTCTATTATCAGCCCAAGTTAGCCTCTGTTATAACTTGTCCACTCTGACCCTTGTGAGTCTTTATACACGTCTCCAAAATAGCCAGCCATTTCATGTATGTGCTGTGTATTTGCCAATCCTTGGCAATATGAGTCTCCGTCACCGACCTTCCACTCAAGGTTTCCTCCACGAACTTGCGTAGCCTTATAACACACTTGTATCTTTCGTAAACTGCTAGTGAGTAACTTATGGATGACAAGACTGTGCCCATGGCAAGCATGGTGGTCTCGTAATTTGACAAGTTGAAGTGCGTCAAAAAAATCTGCTTCTGCAAATCGACTCGTTGCGCGGGGGACCAAGCGTAGCCAGTCCTGAATCGGGAACATGGTGGAAACCTCATCCTTGAGCGATTGGCAGCGCCTCGGAAAATGGCGAATGTTGTGGATGAAATTGAGGAGGTCCTTGGCGCCCCCGACGAGATCGGCATTCAATTTGAGCCTAGAGAAAACCTGGAAGGGCTGAGACACTGTGTCTAGGAGATTGCATCCTTCGTCTGTCAATGTGCATGAATGATCTAGCATCGTGGAGCCTTTCGGCAGCGGTGAAAGTTGTGAGTCCACTCCGACATAGAGCTCTCCACCTGTTCCCTTTTGTTACAATGATGTTGCTGTTTTCGGGAAGCACTGAGACCGACCAGCTACGAGCCTGGCGGTAAGTTCACAAGGCATATATATTTAAGACAAGAGAGGGTCAAAACTGGCTCCTGTGCTACTTTTGCGTTACTTTACCTTGGTATATCTTCAATATTACCTGAAGTCTGTCTTTGCCTTGCCTTTTAAAGTACATTATTTGGCCTTTATGTCTTCGACTCTAGCGGAAACAGTGACTTAGGTCGACGGCATAGTCGAGCATGAGTTTGGGCCCTCCTGTTTCATGAAACATATTTGGCAAAATTGCTGCCCATCATTTGTCGTGCGTCATTCGATAGGGGACGACTTGCATCGTCAAAGCATGATTCCAACGTGTACGGAAAGACGCAGACCGCTTGAATCTCTATTTTGTCGCTAAGCTGTGTGTGTCTAGAAATTTCACCAGCTGCTTATACATATCAGCAGACTGCAGGGGCACCGAGGACTCCAGCCACTCCTCCACTTGCTCTCCAGTCCGTGGATCTATGATAGAGACGTGTGGATATCGGTCTACGCTCTCGTCCTTCCTATCCGCATAGTACCGGGAAACATATGCCTCGGCTCTCATATCACCCCGGGCAAATTGAAGGAAGATGAAGCACTCCTCCACTAGCCGAGAGACTACATCGACCTTCCATACGTCTCGATTCAGCATCTGGCATTGGAAGATGAAGGAATCGTGGAGGTTGGCCAAGATCCACTTCTTCTCTTCTCTCCCTTCAATGCGAGCCTCGTCCCACGACAAGTGTGACATCAATGTATATGGTGGTCGAAAGAGCTTTTCTAGTAGTTGCATTGTAGTCTGCCCTCCTGAGCTTGGCTGGTCATTCGCGCCATGACCGGCCGGCTCTTCCAAGAGCGATTGGGCGAATGGATTCCTCATCAGCCCTTGATCTGAATTGTGGGTCAGGACAGCTGGGGGTAGGGATCATCACAACAGTCTCAAGCTCTCACGTTGTAATCTCTCGAGATTGAGCAGCCATTTGCGCTCCGGGTCATCGTGCCTCCTGGGCATGACGAAGGCTTGGGGTTTTGTGATGCCTAGATTTCTTGAAGATGGGACTTCGTCCCCTTCCTCTCCATCATGTCGTGTACTTGAAACTGATAAGCTCGACTCCGACTCACTAGTTCCAATGACGGACGAGTTGCCATTCCCAGTTCGGGGATTCTTGTTGCGCGCCATCGAGGCGAGTCTAAGCGTCAAGTTGAAATTGTTATGCGCGGCTTCAAGTAACTCGTACAAGCAGCTGATTCGAAATCACGAGGAGCCTTCAGCCGCTGACGTGGACGGCGCCGATTGGCCCTGGTACAATCACCTTCAGCTATGTACACTATCGGCAAGTCTCCGCCTGGGTGGTTTTTCGCTCCTGAGTTTCAGCAGAAGACATCACTCCTCGGTGACGCAACCTGATAATATATGTAACTACTTTCGGGATCTTCGTGCTGCACGACCTACTCCTCTCTACGTCATCCAAACGATCTGGCCCTAATGGCATCTCAAGACCAACCCCACAGGAGGAAGCGGGACTTGATACGAGCGATATTCCGCATCAAATCATCTAAAGAATCGTCACTAGACTCGGTGCCTCCATCGCGCCCGTCAGTCACTACGGTGGGAGAAACTGTCGGCACCAACCGGAATGCGTCCCAGAATATCCCGCCGGTGCCGGATGATGATCCGTCTGGTTTAGCGGGAGACAGGGTGTCGAGTAGTAGTGGTAGCAACTTAGCGACTTTGGACAGCAAAGTACAATCAGTTGTGAAGAACGACATTGAGCCCCAGGAAGAAGATCAAGACGACTTGCCAAGCGACGATGCACTATGGAACAGAGCGTTTTTCAGTCGTCCTCCAGAAGACCAGGCTCGCATCAGGGAGGTAACAAAGGCCTCCAATGACGATGAGAATCCAATGACAGCTTTGGAACATGGATTGAGGGGGAAGAAGGAAGAAGCCGACAGAAAGAAGTGGACTTTCTCGTTCAGAGGCGAAATAATATCTGTCAAGGAAGTCCTCGGCGGGATGATTACTTGGCTGCAGAGGTTCAAAGAGATCGGCGACATTGCTGTGGGATTTGACCCGGTTCATGCAGCTCTGCCCTGGGCTGGAGTCCGATTTCTAATCCAGGTATCAATAACTACTCCAGACAGCATCATTCACACCTTACTGACTAGTTTCGTACTAGATTTTCACTGTTGGGGCAGAACAGTCTGCTCTTCTCGCAGTCGGCCTCGAGAAGATTTGTTATCTCTCCCTATGTTGCCAAGTGTATCAAAGGCTATACCTTGGTGACGGTCCGACACTCGATGTGGATGTGGTATCTAATCTTGAAGAAGCTGTCGTCGCTCTATATTCAGGCATGCTGTCCTTCGTGGGACTTGCTCTCAAGCTCAACGAGAAAAATGTCGCAACTAGAGCCATACATGGACTCTTCAACCCAGAGAAATTGTCCGAGATTTTGGAGGATTTAAAAAGAGGAGGAAATAGGCTTGCCCTAGATTCAAGAGCTTGTAATGACGCCCTCTTGGTATCTATGAGCAAAAGGGGGCAGTGGCCCGAATACGAGCGCCTTCAAGATCTTTTGAAGACAAAATTGGAGCCCATTGCGACGCAGGTAGAGGCATTGTGGACACGAAGCAGTGATTCGGAGCTGTCTGACGCGTTGCTTTGGATCAGTAAAATTCCATTTCAGAGTGACCATGAAAACGAGAAGTCAGGTCGAGTTGACGGCACTGGCCAATGGCTCCTAGAAACTGAAGCCTATAAGCTATGGCTGAAGTCCAAATCTTCCACCATATTCTGGCTTCATGGCATTCGTGGGTACTCCTATGCCTCTTTATTTTCAACCGCGCTAATAGATAAGCCAGCTGGAGCCGGGAAGACAGTGCTGACATCCACAGTTGTTGACTCTATCTTGCAATTCCCACCGCACGCCGAAGATGTGGAGGGTGTGGCTTACTTTTACTGCTCTCGGAGACAAGAAAATCATCGGGATGCAGACGGAGTCATTCGATGCCTTGTCAAGCAGCTGGCTGCGGGACGCCAAAGGACTGACAGGATAGTCCAGTTTGTTTATGAAACATGGAAAGAACAACAGAGACAGGGGTTTCCCAAAGACAAGCCGACAATAGAAGAGGCCACGGCCATGTTGAAACAGCTTGCTTCAGCTTATGCAAGAACAACCATTGTCGTAGATGGCCTGGACGAAGTGGACGAGCATACCAGAATGCAGCTTACACTAGCCTTGAAGGAACTAATTGGTTTACGTAGTTCACTTGTCCGGGTCTTTGTGGCGAGTAGGAACGACACCGACCTCGTTGAGTGCTTTGCGGGTTACAGTCACTTGCAGGTTGAGGCAAACCATAACCAGCTCGACATATCGAAGTACGTGGAGAAAAGGATAGATGATACCACCAATCCATTTTTCAAGCCGAAGATGGATATCAAACTCCGACAGGAAATTCTTGACACATTCAAGAAGAAGAGCAATGGAATGTACGTCGGTTCCTGCTTTCATTCATGATTCAGGCATTGTCACTCGGCCCAGCCAGATTTTCTATGTCCGCTGTCTCACGACGCAATGAAGAATTTGCATGCTAATGAATAGAGCTACAGGTTTCAGTGGGCCGCTTTGATGATTGGTGGCTTGTTGCGCTTGAAACTTGCAATCGACGTTCGAAATTACCTCATCAGTTTGCCAGAGACACTCAAAGAGGCGTACGACAAGATTTACCAAGAGATCAAGAGTCGCGAGGGCAGTGGGCCATTGACCGCCGAAAGAGCAATCAAATGGATCATGTCTGCGTGGAAAGATTTGACACCATCGGAGCTCATTGCTGCGGTATCACAGGATCCCGATGAGGAGGGCACGTCAAATATTAACCCAGACGTGGATATCGAGTTTATTCTTGATGCCTGCCGAAACCTGATTATGCTATCAAAAAGAAGCTCGACGAGTGGCGACGAGGTCGTCCGATTCTCACATGTGTCTGTGTTAGAATACTTCGAGAAGCGTATCACGAGCAATGGCGCGAACGAGTTTGTCGGTTTAGTTTGCTTACAAATACTCACCGATCAACGGACTCCTCTTCCAACAGATCTCGAGATTATCCACCGCGATCTTGGTCACTATGTTTGTGGCTGGTTTGCTCATATATGTCACTGCGATAGTATGGTTGGAACTTCAGAGGAGAAGCGCTCGTTTGATGACTTGTTGCAGTCGTTTCTTGGAGATGCTGAACACAGCAGCCACTTTTACAAATCATGGTACAACAAAACAGTCAATTACCACTCCTCTATCGCAGGCATTAATAGCAGAAGCTTACAGTATTCGCTGCTGCCGATGACGACCCCAGTATTTGGCGTTGCTCTCCTCGGACTGCGAAGGACCCTACGAACCTGGCTTGAGAGCGGCATGATCGGCTCGTCTACGCGCAATGCTGAGGGTGAGACCATGCTGCACCTTGCTGCTATCGGCGGGAGCGTGGGCACGTGCAAAGAGCTTCTTGAAGTTCATGACGATCCAAATAAATTGGACGATGTTGGATATACACCACTGATGCGATCCATTCTCCACGGACATCACGATGTGGCACATTATCTAATAGAAACGGGCGGCGCCAACCCCAATGCGGGCATGACAGAGCTATACGGTTCAGCACTCTGCCTCGCCGTCTCGAAGAGTACCATCGCCATGGTTCAGATGCTCCTTGAAGCAAAAGCAGACAAGGATCGGGCCGGCGGTCACTTCGGAACGCCTCTACAGGCTGCCTCGCGAAAGGGCTCGGCAGCAATGGTTCATGAGCTCCTAGGACATGATGCGGACCCCAACGTGAATGCGGGACGTTTTGGGACGGCGCTGCAGGCGGCAGTAAATGCTGGGTCACTGGAAATCGTACAAGAGCTCATTACAAGTGGCGCGGACGTGAACACCAAGGGAGGAGAGTATGGCTCGGCCCTCAACGCAGCCGCTTTTTGGGGTCGTATTCCCATCCTCGAGAAGTTGCTGGATAGTGAGGCAGACGTAAACATGGTCGTACTGCCGGATGGTGATGCTGGGTATCTCTGTGCGTTGCATGCTGCGCTGGGGCGACTTGAGGTCGACCCTGCTAGCTATAAGTTGCCTACTATCAGGTTTCTTTTCAGCAAGGGCGCAACGGTAGAACCTTTGGAGAAACTCAACTTCGCAGGTATGAAACTAGGAGTTCGAGAATTCCTAGCAAAGGCGACCATGTTGCAGACGAGGTTCGGCCAGCAACCTGGCGCGCATAGTAGCAGCCAATATGAAGCAACGATACGGAGAACACGTATGGTCAGTGAGAGATGAAGTTAGCAAGGCTGAAGCGAAGCTATTCCACCGCGAATTCGAAAGGCATCAAAGTGCAGTAGTTCGATGTACGACTCTACTGAGAAGTAGACGAGATACATGAAAACATCGATTGAATCATACTACGCCTTCATTTAAATACTATGCTGCATTTGTTCTGCGACTTTTCGGAATAAAGTGTGCTCTTGGGTCAGCGTCTTATTTGTTAGATTGTAGGCAATTTAGGTTACATTGTACGTAGGTTCCCGGCGTCTTGAGGCCCTGTAAGTTTCTTCCCCAGACCTGTATGTCACATCCCCTCTACCCCACCAACGCCAAATGCACATTCTCCCGCCCGCTGCTGATAGAGCGGCGAGAGCTCAGCTCGAGATACGGAAATGGGTTTTGGCACGCTTGAGTTTCATCTGTGAATCTACTGATATCAGTGTTTGCCCCGGCGTTGGCCCTCTAACAGTCATCTACGCTCTTGCTCGTTGATATTTCGTGATCTCAACACATGTTGTATTTCCAGCCATCCTCCAAGCCCCTACAGCCATGCAACTCAGGCTGAGCCGACGCTGAGCTAGCTTGAACGCTGCTCATGTCGATAAAGTCGAACCTAATTTCTCGGCTCTCCTTTCCAGGTAGCTCATTAGATTCTGATTCGAGCTAGTAAACATATAAAGATTATACCTTATTGATGCCATCTTCAAAGCCAGCAAGGGCCACTAACATGTCGAATGAAACAAGCCACCGACCGCGGTTGTCTCAATAAGGGAGTTATAAATTTCAACTGCCTCTCGCGTCTCTGCAACATGAACGGTCACGTCCTTCCCTCCAAGATAGCTCAAGGTCGCGGGATCAACCTGGAGCTTCATGTCCATACCTCGCGACAGGACGATGGTAGTGGCGCCGCGCTCCAGCAGCTCCTCAACGTCTGCAACCTGGACTCCCGGATTATGTCGCATGCCCGTCTCGCCCCAGTCCCAAGGTCGCCCGCCACCAGGATAGAGCTTAAAATCCTTCCCAGGTTGCAGGCCAGCGGCTTCAATGTGGCCCCAAGCCACAGAAAGAATTTTCGGAGACTTTTCGTCGGCCATAATTTAAACGGCCCAGAGGTACGAAGTAGATCAGTGAAGATATGGGTTGAGTGAGCTTGGCGTCGTTCATATACTGAAGGTCACGTGCGTCTCGGGCGCCTCTGCGCACGCGGCGGTAAGTTACCCCGCCTTCTGAACCACCATCGCTTGAAGGTATCATTGCCTTCGATAAAACTACACCTGGGCAAGTCTTCGCTTTGTCGTTCATTTTGCGCATTCGTGGAGGTTCCTCTTTATTGGAAACATGGAGTGTCCTACGGGCCGTGAGCTGCCGGCGCTCCCAATGGAAATTATACTGGAAATTGTTCAGTGTCTGGCTCCTGACAATCCAAATGAGATGTTATCTACGACAGAAGATACGACGAAATCACTCCTATCCTTCACACGAGTCTGTAAAGGGACATATTTAACGGCTTCTAAACTCCTACACCAGCACTGCATGCTCATCGACTCAAATGCTAAGGCCAAGGCTCTCGCCCGTTGCTTGACCTATCCTGCGCCATCCTTTTTCAACCTGGACAGTACATCATCTACTCTAGCCAGGATCGAAAACCTATTTCTTGGGCCGTTTACCGAACTTGAAATCTCTCAGGAGGATCCTCCGGAGGTGATCGAGGTTTCCGAGAATGAACCATACGATGATCCGGATTGGTCGGACACAAGCTCTAGTGATTACCCCCCTTCATATCTCAACAACTTATCAACCGCCAGCGACGTACGCGATATTCTGCTTGCAGTTGCACCGACTCTTCGGCGTCTAATCATTGATATGCCTCTTCGTTCTCTGTATCCAGAGCAAGACTACAAAAGAGTGCGACCCATTCTACGTCAGGGATTTGAGGCTCTTGTTAATTTAGAAGAGTTTTCAAGCATTAGAGACGAGATGTACATGAATATTCACTCAAGCATCAGGGAAGAACCACCCGTCTGGTCAACATTTTGGCCAAAGCTGCGCCGTCTTTCTCTGTACAATGTCGAGCTCATTGATGACTTTTGGGATCAGATGGCAGACCTGCCGCATCTCGAGATGGCGATATTTTCTCGAGCAGATGGGGACTTTTTGTTACGCGACCTTGACATCAAGGGAGAGTGGCTTCTCTCGTTGGGGCAAATGGGAAATCAGGAAGAACAGGAAGAAAATGATCAGATTCGTTCAAGAGACATAACCATCGTACTGGTCGACTGGGCTCCATTACAACCTGTCTTCGACGCTCATTTCAATAAGCGATGGGATGAACTAGATCCAGAAGACCGAATTCGGGTGTTACTTGCAGATGTTACTGCCCCAAGCAATGAATTGGACGACTCATCGATCGACCCTATAGAGCTCACACAACTTTTTATTCTGCAACACGCTTTGAAAGGAACTCTCTGGGGAGAGGAGCCCATGGGAATGCGCAAAGCGCTCTTCAGTAACGAAACGAGTGGCGACGAAGCGGTGGTGTAGATTCTAACTCATGATGCTAGGCCTCTAATAGCTGGGCTGGAGCCAACAGCCATGAATCTATCCCTGCCAGAACGATTCCCAAGCCTCAGTACAAATTTCTTCACGGATCCGTCTTAGAAACTCTTTGAACTCAACCGGTTCCTCTCCGTCCACCATTAGCTTTCCATCCTTGATTCCCTGCCAACCTTCAATTGGCAGCTTCAGGTACTTGTGGTCCCTACCACAGTACTGTCGCCCCTTCAAGGGTTGCTCTCGTTTATTATCTGCTTGGCGTTTCTCGTGGCATTGCTCGCAAAGAAAACCTATATCACAAATCAAACACTGATAGGCAGTACGACCGCCCCACCAGTTGAACAAAGTTGTAGGTTCACATGCTCCCTCACAACTCCGCTCTACATAGTAGGGTCTGTCAAGATCTCCTTCATTCTCCGGTGGCACCTCATCGTCATCTTCAGAGCTGCTGTCGCCGGCGTTACTTCCCCCACAGTCTGAACACGAGCACTCACTATTACCCCAATCCTCTTCTGAATCCGATCCTGAATCGCTGTCGCTTTCGTCATCATCCTGCCTAGCAGAGGGGTCTAGACGACTGAACTGGGCCGAGGCCAGAATTCGTGCCATTCTTGTCAGCTTTGTTCCATCACTAATAGCTTCGCTCAGGATAGTCAAAGCTACAGCGAGGAAAACAAGATTGTACGCATCGTTCCAACCAACCGAGTCGCTCAGTGCCTCAATGCACGCATCAATGACACCCTGGAGCGTCGATTGGAACTTGGCAGATGGTCCCATCTTGAGGTACATACGTGCGAGAACGAGGCGGCGTTGGAAAAGGTTTGTGTCTGACTGTGGTGGGACGTCGAGTGCAAGGGGTCTTGTGAGAAGTCCTTCAACAGCTTCAAGCAGCTCGGCTTTCACGATGTGATCTGCAGATCGACTAAAAAGAGTATAAAGAACGCCTGTTTGAAGGGCAATCGCTCGTTCAAGTGTCGAGTCGGGGTACTCCTCCGTCACCGCGTATGGCCAACCAGTTGAGCTGCTATCAAGGACTTCATCCAGAATCTTCCGGGTCTGTTCAAGATTCTCGCAAATTTGCAGGTGAACAAGAGCAAGATCACAACGCAGAGGTGCTGCTCCGTTGACGTTGTCCAAGTATCGAATCGAGTCCTTGTACATCTGGATAACAAAATCAATTTCCCCTGTCTTGACAGTCGCATCGCGAAGTATGTCGTGGCGATCGGATCCCAGATCCTCGTACTTCCAAGCCATCCAGGTCAAACGCTCCAGAAGAGTCCAATTTTTGAGTGTATCCATGTATGGATTCATATCTTCCTCATCAGTGAATATGTCAAGCTCTTCTTCCAAAACGTTCCCTGCCGTTAAATTTGTCGAATCAACAGCCCTCGCTCGTCTGTACGATTCGATGGCAGCGGGGTATTTCTCCATTCCCTCCTCAGAACGCGCTTTGGTGACATAAACAGATCGGCGTAGTGGCGTGGGCACAGCTGCATCTTCTAGAAATTCGATGCATTTTGTGGCAAATTTGTTCGCCTTCTCGTCTTCGCCTCTCTTCAACTCGATTCGTGCCATCAGTTCCAAACTTTGCACCTTATCCAAGGGCGCTTCTGATAGAGTAATTGCTTTTTGGCATGTCTTTTCCGCAGGTGCCTTCTGCTTAAAGCTCAGAAGCAACGCTGCAACTGCTCGATAAGCCGTTGCATTCATTTTGATATCATCAAAGACGTTTGCTAGACCCAAAACAGCTTGGTTGTCGGTAAGAGGTTCCTTCTTGTTGTGATGTCCGAGCGCGGATTTGAATGTTTTAGAAGCTCGAGAAACCAAGAGGCTTTCCGAGTGACTCTGGTTTAATTGTTAATCAAAAAGCAAGAGATGGGAATCAGACAACTTACCAGTTGCATAACCTGGCGGAATGCATTGAAAGAGGTAGTAGCAGCCTTCAGATCTACAGCAGCATAGAGATTTCTAATGTGACCTCGGGCCAGCTGAACCAGGCACTGTCGGGGGTTCTCGACAAGTCCAGCACACCCTTCAGTTACCAGTGGGCTGAACTGTTGGCCAGACTCCACGTCGGGCAACTTTGCCCACTGAGAAACCTTCTCAAAGGTCGCATCAGTAAAGATGGCTTTGTAGTCAACAGGCTGCCACTCGGCCATGACCGCGTAGCCGTTTTTATTAGACATGATGGTCGCAAATGCCTCCATCACCTCAACTTGCTCTTCCATCGAATGCTCTTCCTTGTTAATAAGTCGCCAGTGATGCACCACAAACTGTGTCGCGTAGCGTCTCAATCGAGCATCAACTGAGGTCTCATTTTGAGGCACTGTGCGAGCAAGCTTGGCGCAGTCAAGGAAAATTTGCCTGTGAACTTCCGAAGCTGACCATCGGAGGCCACTATCGGTCTTGGAGCCTTCTCGGAAAAATGAACGCATGGAGCGTTCTAAGAACTTGACAGGTAGGGACCCATCATTGTATACGACCTCTGGGTTCATGGGATCTTGGCTTTTTTCCAAATTGTTAACAGAGGTACTCCAGTTTGTTTGAGAATTAATCCTTGCCCGGGCTTCAGCGTCCGATCCGGGATCACCGACGCGGATGAACCTAGAAAAAGGCTCTGGAATCTCTTCAAGATCAAACTCTTGGTCGTTTACCCAATATCTCAAGAGAGAAATTACTTCGTCCAGAACCAGAGGGCGGAATGAGAAGGCCGTCCAGTGCAGTAACTTTGATACCATTTGTTGACGGCCCAATCCAGTGCGTTTATTGCAGTCTTTGAGTGAAATCTCATAGATCTCATGAAGATCAGCTGGCAAAGGTTGATTCAGTCGTTTGAGAACTGCACCTTCACGTCTGAGTGCGTTGAACTGAATAAGTAAATGCTCAGCGTAAAGCATGTCTACACAATTTCAGCTACTTCAATCACAGCATACACATTAGAAGCGACTTACTTGGAGATGATTCTTCCACCTTGTCTGCGATTCGTTGCTTAATGTATCTGCTGAAGTTTCGAAGTGAATCCATAGTAGTCAAACGACTCCAGATTAGGGCTTTCAAATCTGGCAGCTGCTTCTGCTTGTTGACTTGAATCTCTAGGGTCGGAATGGCCTCTGGGATTTCCGAGAGAATCGTAGTTCTTCCTGTTAGGACAACTGACACCCTCAGGCCCTCATCCTTGATGATTTTCAAAAAATCTATCAATTCCGACGAGGAACCAAGTTCATCCACACCATCAAGCATAATGAAGAGATGGTTTTTGGACTCTTTATCGAAGGCGGGAGCTAGTAACTTCCGAACCAGTTCTCGCCAGACCCAGATGTTGACATCGACCTCATCTTTGAGGTACTCTGCATTAATCAACTCGCAGATGGGAGAGCTTTGCTCCACGACCTGGTTGATGATCGTAACAACAGCGTAAAGGAGGGAGGATAAATACGTGTTCTGCTCTCGAAAGTAGAAATGAGCTGCACACGTCCGATCCGACGTATCCTGTTGCGCTTCTTTGAGCAACCTCTCATAGACACAGGCACCAATGTGGCTCTTCCCAAACCCAGGTTCTCCCGTGATAGCGAGGAAGCGCTGTGTTCCGGGTTCTTGGGCCCACCATTCATCCCACTCTGGTTCGGAAAAGACCCAGGTGCATGTCTCACTTATCATCGTCTCTTTCAGAATATGATATTCGTGGTCTTCGCCTTCAACCTCTGGGAGGGTGTTGCGGATCCTCTTTGCCGACGGCGGCTTGCTCTGCTCAAGTGCCGACACTTTAGACCGTTGATCCTTGCTACGGTCCTTCTTCTGCTCATCAAACGCTTTGAGTAGCTTGGTCATGTCGCTCCGAATGCTCTCGGTCGTGTCACGAATGGTGCCCATGACCTCCATCTGTGCTTGGAGCATGGCCTTGTGGGATTCTTGGTTAACACGAAGCTCTCTCGACATCGTCTGCAACTCTTCCGTATTGCTGAGAATGGCAAACTCAGTGGCATTTTGAAGTCTTGAAAGCTTTAAATCCATGTTCTTGCGAGAATCACTCAGCTCAGAATCTTCGCCCGAAAGCAAGTTGGAAATCCATTTTTCTGTTGCTTCGTCAGAAACCCAGCGCAACTGTGGTAATGAGAGACAAGATGACTTACTGAATCGACCGAGTTCAATATACTTGTGCGCGAAACCGCACATAGTCAAAAAGGATGTGAAAACATCCATCAGGCAATTCTGATAGGCCTTGTACTTGGGCAGTCTAGTCTCCAAAATCGTAATGCGCTGCAGAAAACTATTCATGTCTTCGAAGAAAACTACCACAATGTCGTAGTCGGCTGACACCTGTCGGCAGGCCTAGATTTCGGTCAACTCAGCGCTTACTGGCCTGATGAGGGAGTTACTCACAGAAAGCATGTATGTTACCGCCGTGCCGATAGCAGCAGCAGGAGGGAAAGCTGGTGTCGCCGCGGACACAAGCTGCTGAGCGCCCTTCTCGAGATAGTCGAGGTTAGCGGCAAAGAGACTGCGCAACTTATCGACTTTCTTCTCATTATGGCGAAATTTGTGGAAGTTGTTCATCTCCTTGGTGCCTTGATCAATCATGCCCTGAACATTGTCAAACTTTTTTTCCAAGTCGAAACCAACAATGCCCTTGTAGCTTTTCAAGGCATTCTTCCAGAGATCTGCCACATCGCGCGTGTCGCCCTCCAACTCCTCGCGCAAACCTGACGGTATCTCAGGTTTGTAAGCCATAACAAAGGCTCGATTTTCCAACTTAGGCGTTCAGGTTCACTACGCAAGAGTTTGTTCACAAAATGAGCTTTTAGCCAACAGGACAGGTAGGCTTTCAGAAGTTTTGGGGGTTCGCCACGTTATGCTGGTATGCAGGTTTCTTGACTCGGCACAGGCATCAAACAATGCAGGTGGTCAGCCTTAAGATGATCAGGGAAAAGCGTCTGTCGCACTAGTCACCTGGTAGCTTCATGATTGGGTTGCTGGGGTGAAGCTGAACTTGATCCCCGCTCCAAATGCAGGGATGGCTTGAAGAACGCTCAGCCCATCCGCTTTGAGACGGGTTGAGATGAACCCTGACTGATATACCGGTAGTTGCTGTGTAATAATAAGTATTCTGTGTCTATATTCAATCACAACACAAGAGATCGTGTGCCTTGTCTACATTTGCAAGCGATCAAACAGTCATCCTTACTCACTTCAATTTGGAATTCCGAGCATCTACATAGGTAATGTGGGTTACTGTTTACAGTGTCATTAGAGCAAATATGACCCCGCCAAGATAGGGCTAGACCGCGGCTGGTGAGTATTATTGCAGAGTAGGAATTGAAATATCCAGGGGTCTCGTGGGACTACCTACCCTACAGGCCCGATTTGGAGATGTGCACAATTCACATTCATATGACTAATTACAGTCTTTCATTATGTCTAGTTCATATCTCATTTAAAGAATTGCGAAAGCGTTATTGACTACAATAAGTCAGTGTACCTACAGGATCGAGCAATGTTCACCTTCAATAGCTTCGGTATCGACACGAGTACTGACGAGCATCACGAACGGAGTCCGTCAGGAATGTCTGATCCGCCATCTAGGGCTGGGAGGGCCAACTACTTCGTAAGCGCCTGACTCGTGGTCTGGCAAAAGATCCAAGATACAATTATACGACCCAAACGGAATTGCCGGGCAGAAATGGGTTGATTACGGAGTAGGGTGCACTGCGCGCAAGCTGGCCCAAAAGTGTGTAGGAGATGCCTGGCGACTGCGGGTCTGAGGACTCGTTTGAATTGTGGCTCATCCAATTCTGTTTTAGTTAAGGCTGTTCATTCGGTTTCGGAACTGCATATGATTGGTTCGAGCCATATCGCTTCACGTTGGTCACTGGAAGACAAGTCCAGCAGAGGAAAATCTGAACCATCTTATACATGTTCCTTATTCGTAGTTGGCCTTTGTCTGGCCTGGAATTTTGATGTGATCGACATCAGCGACACAATTTATCTCCAATCCCCTCCCTCTAGATTCACTGGTGATCCCCACCTAATTATTTACCGACATCACTCTCCGGTTTCGGTATCGGATTTCTTCAACACAAAAACATACGTTCAGTGTTTAGGCGTTGAAATTGCACTTCAGTCACCAACGGTGAAATGCCTCGATTGGGCCATAAAAAATCCCGGCGTGGTTGCCTTCGGTGTAAACAACGACGTGTCAAGGTAAGGTACCAACAAACGGTTTCCGATGTATTCTGGAGAACCAGGTACTAATCTTAACCAGTGTGACGAGAGAAAACCATGCTCGGCTTGTGCCAGACATGGTGTAAAATGCGTATATGAGGACCCAAAGTCCTCCAGCAGGGAGCATGAACAAAGAAGCTCCTCGGTGACATCGAGCGACTCTGCCATAGGCGGCGTTCCCCCCGATGTGAGTAATCAGCAATAACATGCTGATGAGATCAGCTATATCCGCTAACTAGATCTAGAATTTTGAGGGCGTCGGAATTGCTGCTGTGACTGACCAACCCGAGTCTCAGCATGCATTACCAAGCAATCGCACCGCTACCACTGCCTCTGCGTCCATGGCCCCAAGTTGGACCAGTCCGTCTCTCACTCAACTATCTGACCCATTCCCATACTTCAATAAGTTTATCACGGGTTCAAGATCCATTGAACAGGGCTCCTGGCTCACTGACCTCGAGCTCATGCATCAGTACACATCAACGACCTACTTAACTCTTCCTCGAGCGGCCGACCTCCAGCACATATGGCAGACCGAAGTCCCAAAATTGGCATTGTCAAACATGTTTTTGCTCCACCAATTACTGGCAATCTCAGCGCATCATCAGAGTCACCTGCACCCTGATCAGTATAGCCACTATATCATATGTGCCTCACTGCATCAAAACAAAGCAGTCGCCGGCCTTCGGACTGCATTAGCTCAGGTAACAGAAGAAACGTGCCACGAAGTCTTTGTGGCCTCTTCGTTGCTCTCTATCTGTGCCTTTTCTTCATTCTCAACTTATGGCGGAATCGGTGACCAGCCCCGGGTCGACGATTTGGTGGATGTGTTTCAGCTTATTCGAGGCATGAGCCAAGTTCTCGATTCATACGTATATCTGCTCCATCACGGCTCGTTGAGTATGTTGTTTTTCCTGGAAGGGAACAGCAAACCAGTACCACTACTGAATTCGGTCATTGAACAACTGCAACGCATAGAAATACCTGACCTTCCTCGAACAGAAGTGGGTTCGATTTGTCGCCAAACAATTACGGAGGCGGTTGCATGTATACAAAGTGCTAAGCGTAATACAAGCTCCTCAGGCCTTCGAGCATCCCTGAGCTTCCCCATATGCTTGACAGAGCAATTCATGGATCTTGTTCGACAACACAACCCAACCGCTTTGATCATCATTGCTCATTATTGTGTGATTTTACATGATTCGGGTCTAGCAAATTGGTACTTGTGGGGATGGGGCAGGTGTATAATCATGAATATTGTTGATATAGTCGACTCGGCTTGGCATAACTCATTAGAGTGGCCTTTGAAGATGCTCGAAAGGAGCGGAGTTTAGAGAGGATTTAAAATTACGATTCACGTGGAGATTTGAAACTGTTCTTTGCCTTAACGAGAAATTCTCTATGTAGTAATAGTACGTATGCTATGCTCGCCTGAACGCCATCCTGTCGAGCTTTACCAGCTTCGCAGTGGTACAGCAGCTTGACACATTTCAATCCACCTAGATTTATGCTTCTTAAAGTGTTACCTTCATCTAGCGGTATCCTCTTGTGAAACTTGTGAAGATATTTCCGGCTTTTAGAAGACTAGACCGTCTTAGGCCCCTGCAGCGTAGAGAGAGACTCATGGTCATCGGGCTGTCCATAGCAGTGGTACGACCTTATAAGCTTATTCTCAATCTCATAGACGAAGCATGCTGATTTATTTTTGCATTCATTCCAGTCCAGAAATTGCCACATTGTTGTGTCTGCGACAGCTCACAGCCCTGGCACTAGTTGTGATGTGCCTATTCAGAACTTTCTAACATGTCTGTGGTCATGTTGCATCAATCAACTCAATTACCCACACAGCCCCAAACCAATAAAATAAGCCTCAATTGAAGCTTCTATGTTGCAGTCAGCAAGCTTTGCAGCTACATAAAATTGCCTTGATTCTCGCTAGCCTTAGGGGCAGAGGAGGAGAAACATGACCGCTATCGGTCTCGGTCTCGGTCTCGGTTTCGCTTTTGGCATCGGCTTCGCGTTGCTTGGACGTGGACTCCTAATTGAATGCGCTACTACGGATACCAACTGCTAAGCCTGATTCTTGAGTTGGCTCCCCTATTAACTACCGGGATTAGGAAACTTTACTTGTCGTATTTCGAATGGCGACCCTAGTAAGTTATTGGCTTTTCTCAATCGGTGGCCCAGTTATGCTCCAAGTCAGAGTCCTGAGCATGGTGTCTCTGATGTTATTCGCTCCAGATCTCAGAGCGCTCAGGTTCGCAATTGGTATACGCGTGGCATATTCCATTCTTTCCTACCGGCAGACACCATAACAGGCATGTGAAGAGACGAAGGCATTGGCAGGTGGCTAAGAAAGGCGACGCGGCGTCGGGCCATACTTCGTACGTCACACTGCCAAGCGAAGCCTGCGACGTTGTAACTATTATTAGCTTGGTATTTAGAGTTTATTGACTCATGAATATGGACTAACGGTAGATGGGATGTGTTAAGTGGTTGATTAGAAGACAAGGATATCGTTTGCTGGAGGGGGAGACAGGGTGCGTGTGTGCAGAGGATTTAAATATCTTGGTACCCCAATATTTTGACACCTTTCATTGCCCATTCAACACGCACCTTCCTGCTACATGAGTTCAAGTATGTTGGCGTATTTATCATAATTTATCGAAATCATATCCGTCAACCCTACGTTCACAATAGGATGCTATCTCACGAGCAGACAAACGATATCCGAGCCCCAAATGAATGGGTCGTATCACCGTTGAGCTCGGCCGCCTCGACATCCACTCTGATTCCAATTCCTACCACCTCTCCTCCACCATATACTCCTTCAGATTCGTCGTGGCCATCATGGCAGCCCTTCGATGACAAGTGCGCACCGGACACCGAGGGAAATACTTTGGGCCAGGTTAATCAGAATGGCAATCAGCAGTCATCCAACCAGAATGCACTTACCGTCCGGGATCCGGTGTCAAGAGAGATTCTTGGACGATCTCTTTGTGCTGATTTACCAGAAGTGGTTCCAAGTTCGTACCCTGAGGTCGTCCCAAGCTCACTACCGGAGGTGGCTCCATGCACATTACCTCAGGTGACTCCTAGCACATCCCCACAAATAGTGCCCAGCTCAACCCCGGAAACGGTAGTAGGAGAGGTGGCAGGAATTATGGATAATATGGACGTGACGACAGCCTTGGGCTACCTTCCACCCACTGTTACGCCTCTGCATTTGCTCGGGGATCAGCCTGATCAGATCGATTGCCCATTTTGTCAACAACAGACCCAGACAGAGGTGAAGCGGAAGCCCTCAAATTCAACGCAGTATGAGGTCCCTAATAAATTTCCCACGGGTTACATGTTAATAATGTTTCTAGCATTCAAGCTGTGTTTCTTCTTCTTACCACTGTATGCGGGGCGGCTGCCCCATACATTGGTGCTTGGTCTTTCAACCTCGAACATTACTGCGGCAGTTGCAAAAACAGGGTTGCTTACAGATCTAGGGGGAAAGAGATATTTGTCTGCAAGCAACCCGAATGTGCTAAACAGATATCCAAGTATGCCACGAGTGATGTTTCTAACAATAGATAAGGAACCTGTATATTAGTTTGCAGGCTACGGCGAAAACTACTGTCATGAAGATAATCTCTATGTAAATGTGCTACTTTTCAGTTTCTCGGAATTACGATTAAGTAATATATTGAATTAATATTACTAAAACATATAATCTGATCCCATACCAGTCTATAAACACTCGAGGTTAGAGCCGGCGCTCCCGAAGGGCGAGGCCGGTAACTAAGGCGAGAAACGAAAATAAGATAGACAGCCCTACCACAGTTAGCAAGTATGTCTGAATACTCCACGAACCAGTCTTACCATGGCTGTATTCGAGGCCTTTAACGTAAGCCTCAACGAGGACTTCGGATACCTTCTTTGGGGCTTCGTCGATGAAATCCACACTCTCAGTGGCTTTCGTAATCACCTAATCATATTTAGCTTGCTAATCGTTAAATGGACCTCATGCACTTACATCTTCAATGAATCCTTCCTCCATTCCAAGCCTTGTTAGTTTGACGTGTACGATCCACCTCAAAACAGCCTGCGTGACGGCGCTTGAAGCAGCCAAACCTACAACGGCCCCAATACTAATAGTGAGGAACAGTCCAGATGCAGCAGCTGCCTTATCCGCGGGGTCAATGACAGCTTGCAGGGCAATAAAAGTAGCGCTCTGCGTCATTCCCATACCTAGACCGCTGTAGAGGAAGTTAGCGCGGCAATTCTCGACGCACGCAGGGTAGCTTACCCAGGGATGATATATAATGATTCAAGCCACCCAGTGTGACCGCGCCATCGTAGCAGCATCAAGCTATAGCTAAGGATACCGCAAAGTCCGGCAGAGATGATGAGTCCTTTGTATCGGCCAGTCCTGAGAATACGTTAATTTTCGGTTCTGAACTTCTGTTATTGTCGTTTTTAACCTTTTGATTACAATTCCCGACGTAATTCCACCAGCAGTGTTGCCAAGTACTGCAGGAAACAAATGTGCACCGGCAACGGTGCTGGATACACGCTGACTGACTTGGAAATATAGGGGGACTGAGAACATCATCTGCGACACATGATCAGCCAACGTCCTTGTTCGAAATTGGGGAACTCTTACTCCCAACTGTGCTCCAGCTTGCGCTGCCATGATAAAGAACGACATAGAGACGTTTCGTTCACGAAACAGACGAAGCGGAAAGATTGGCTCCTTGGCCCAGCGAGACTCGACGAGAACAAACAGGAAGAGGAGCAAAACACCAGCCGCCAGGAGGGCGAATATCAATGGGTGGTGCCAAGAGACCTTTTGGCCTCCGATTTCTAATGGAAGCATCAAAGCCAGAATCCCGCCACCGAGTAGAAGAGCTCCAAGGCCATCTATTCTTGCAAGTCGACTCCTCATGTCGGCTTGATCTTCGACTTCGCTCACGGCTGTTGTATCTGGAAGTAGAACCCCACAAAGCAGTGTCGCAACGATGAAGATTGGTGCCTGCCCTAGGAAAGACCTAAAGTATTATTAATCTCGTGAAAGTCTTAACAAGTTTTGGTGAACAATCAGCTTACCATCTCCAACCAATTGTATCAGCCAACAGACCGCCTAGTGGGCCACCAATGCTTCGGCCGACGGTTGCAATGACATTCATGTAGCTCTGCCAGGAGGCGACCTCCCTCAACGGGGCCAAGTCTTCGAATGTCAGTCTTACGCACCGAAGATTTTTCATTTAGTCTTACCAGTAATGATCACGAGGGCTAACGCCGTCATGCCAGCACCACCTGAGCCGGAAATCAATCGACCCAAAATCACTTGCCACATTGATTGACCAATGCCACTGACTCCAGTTACTAAATTGGACTCATCTTGAACTTCTCAGATTAACTCACACGAGGGCGCTTCAGAACTGTTAGAAAAAGCAAAAGCGTCAGAGAGGATAGACTTACCAACCAACAGCAAAGAGACCATAAGAGACCATTAGAACAGATTTTCGTCCGTAAATATCACTCAATTTTCCATACTATGAACGCAATTAAATCAGTTCGAATACACGGAAGATCCAATTGACTTACCAGGGGTTGCGTAGCAGCTCCAGCCAACATGAAACTAATGAAGAGCCAACTTGAATCCTCTAAATCACCAAACTCAGAAGCAATAACTGGATGAGTAGCCATCACTAAAGATGAATCCGCGTTGGAAGTGAAGACACCTAGAATGGTCAACCTTTAGGTCGTATTTGGCAATGAGGCAATGAACGTACCAATGAGTAAGGCTCCCACAACTCGGGCGATGTAGGCGTCACTGTACGGTTTCGACTCAGCCAGAGTGGTTTCTGTTGATTGGGGAGCTTCGCAGTCGGCACGCGTAGAACCATAACCAGCTCTCTCAAGTCGCGCATTTTCATCCGCGATCGGAGTTGAAAGTAGTGTAGATGTCTCAGAGACACTCTCCGGGTCGTTGGCCTGAACCGTCATGGCTGCGTGTTAAACCAGATAACGGCTGTCGGTTAAGTTTTTTAATCCTGATTTGCACGACACGGGGTTACGGCAATGAATGTAACAGACTGAATCATTTGTGACGGATTGAATTGCTTTTTTCCATAGCAGAATCCGAAATGAAGATGATCGTAATCGCACCTAGAAAGCACATCATCGTGATACCCCACTTCCGCGTTATCGCCCTCCAGAGCTGAGGCCGGACATGCGGTACCGGGGCTGATAATTACGCGGGGAGAGGGGAAATGTGCCTTATCGGAATATATTCAGGTAAGGCAATCGTCATGCCTGTACTCTGTATTCACGAGAATCCTCGAACTTGACAAACTGGTGCATCACAACAGCTCGTTAAAGAACCACGTATCAACTCAGTCCCCAAATCCCAATGGTCTAATTCAGTAATTAGGTAGATTAGCAATTCAAGTCTGAAGTGTATGCTCTGTTTTATTTTTTAGCATATTAATATAATCGGGACCGCACATACATTCTTGGGTAATTCATAGTCAACGGCCATTCGCCAATCATCAGAAAATAGCTCAACTCCGTCGCATCATTAAGACTTCACTTGAAAACATTATGGACAGCTCTTTTTGTCTTGTGAGGTGGTGTTGACATGCCTTAATAGTGTCTCAAATCCCCTCGTATATGGGTAGTAATTCCTAAGCGAACTTGGCGTTGGCGGTTCATAAAGGGTACAGCGTAGGCGAAGCATGGATCACAACAAACGTGACAATGAAGGACAAACTATAGCGAGAATTATAGAGTTAATACATCTATAACCCTAGATTTCTGCCTCAATGCCAGAAAATAATACATAGGCTCCCCCAACTCGTGAGCGTCCTAAGTACTCACTAAAGTGACATCTAGATCCAATGAATGTATAAACAAAAGTCCCATTTCACAACATTACATGAATTCTTTTCATTCATTGTTTATGCCAAGAACAAAAAGATGCTGTGCATGCTCTTCCCAAAGCGACTAGGTTTCATTACCTGTCCAGGATCTCAAAGCGCCGATCTGATCAATTAACTAATCGAAAAGGCCGGGTGCGGCGATTTGCGCGCGGGCTCTGTGGAGACTCACGCCGCAAGCAGCGATGCACTTGACCTCTGTAGAGTCATCCAAGATCTGCCCATCGGAACAAGGTGCCGGAATCAGGCAATTACAACACACGAAAACCTATTTTTAAAGTTTTATTGCTTCGGAAAAGTCAACGCGAAGAAACTCGGCGAACGAAGCGAATGTCAGTCAGCTGGTCTGGTCGTCTGCTTGGAAGGGAAAAAAAAAAACAAGAAAACCGACCGACTCATAATGCGCAAATCGCTTCAAGCCTATCGACCCTAGCCCAGGGACCAGCTCATGATGCGCAAATCTCTTCAAGCCTGTCAACCCCAGCTAAGGGGTCGGCGGCAGTGCTAAATCTCACCACCCATCATCAGGTGCAAGGTACGCGCCACCTACGTGAGTGCCGGTATTGGCTCGGGAATCCCCTAGCGCTTGTGTGCCTGGACCACTCCGCGTAGGGATGGCGCGCTTGACGTCAAGGCGTCAGAGAGGGCCTCCGTCACTTGCGTTAAGTTTTGAACAAGGATCTGGGTGTTCCAAAGTACTGTAGTGCTGTACTCAATACAGCAAGCTGAATTACGAGATAGACTATGGAGTATCCTAAAGGGAGACAAAAATGAACTGGCTAATATAAAATACACAAGATCGCTTGTAGATCATCTAAGCAATAGGGGAGCAAGTAAAAGCACCACGCACCGTTCCGTCGCGGAATTGTCTGATCTGTAGAAGGGTTAGAAAATGAATTTCGGCATTTGGCTGTTAACAAAACAATGAGTACTCACAATATCATCAACGCTGGCGTAAGTGCCACCGACAAGCACAATCATGCCGATGACGAAAATAATGCCATTAACAATGCTCAGGAAGAGATTCTCCCTAGAGTGCCAGGGACCCTTGCGGATGAGCATGAACCAGAAGAGAGAGGGGAAGTAGAAAGTGAAGCCCGAAATGAAGAGGGAGGAAGAAATGGACAGGAGATCGCTGAAGAAGGGGATGGCCTCGGCAATAATAAAAGCAATGACGGTGATAGCAGTGATAAGAGACAACCAAGTGATCCATCCCATCCTGGTGTTGATGTAACGGATGACCGAGTCCTTGAACATTCGGCCATGGATGTAACGGGCGACGACAGTGCCGTTGATAGATCCTGAAATGAAGATGACAGGAAGCGCGATACCGAAGGCGACCTTGGAAAGGGTGTCACCAGCGGAGAGGAGAGCGGGGGACTTGACATCCTGGCCGACAAAGGCGTAGATGAGAGCACCAGTCAGAGTGTAGATGGCAATCTCAATGAGACCTAGCGCCCAGATAGATTTGACGAAATCGCGGGGAGTGTGCATCTCGTCCATGAAGGAGAACTGGCAGACGGCGAAGGAGTAGGCAAAAACAATGTTGGTGATGGCAATGAAGGCCTCAGTGAAGTTGATATCATCCTTGGGCCAAGCAGACCAGTTGACTGCGGCGAGGCCTCCCTGGAGCTCGCTGGCCTTGACACCAGTACCAATGATGGTGACGCCAACTGCAATAGTAATGGAGACGAAGTCAATGTATCCAAGGATGGCGACTTCGGAGAAGGATGGAGGAGTGGCGACGATGAGTAGAATAATGGCAGAGATGACACCAAAGACAAGAGAGCAAATGGCGTTGTTGCTGAGGTTCAGGAAAGCAATAGTTCCAGTCAAGCAGTGGGAACCGACCAGGAATGTAAGCTGCAGCGAGAACATGATACCAACCAGTTCGTATCCAAACTTTCCCCAAATCAGACGACCAGCATCTGCATAGTGGGAAACATGAGGATAAGCCAGCTTAACCTGGCCAACGACGTAACTGGTGTAAATGGCAACGAAGCCAAGGCCGACTGTAAGAATAACGCCAGCAACCATACCGAGGGTCGCAAACGCAGAAGGCAGACTTAAACAGCCAAGAGCAATAGCTTCGACGATAAGGACAACAGTCAATCGCTTCCAGCCGAGACGGTGGAAGTGGGCGTTACCCTCAGCGGCCTTTTGCTTCTCAAGGTCCGCGCGGGTGCGCTCGTCGAGATCGGTGATTTCACCAGTTGTGTTGTCGAACATGTTGTCTTGGTAGGGGTGATGTCTGGCTTCCTTTTCGGCGCTTTTCCTGACCGATGCATTATGGGAAGTGGACCGAGTGATTGTGTCCATGGCGAGTGTTGAGGTGTTGAGGTGTTGAGGATGGACTAATAAGTGTGTTGGTGGTATATGGGATGGGGGGTATCAAGGGAGAGAGAATTCTCTCGGGGATGCAAGAGAGGAATAAGATCTTAAAAATGAACGGAGGAGTCTGAAGAGTGTACGGAGGGAAAACCAAAAGTCAAAATAGGGCGGAGGGAAAGGGAGGAGATATATAGAGAATAAAGCGCTTAACACGCTCCAATCCGAGAGTGAGGCCGAACTTTGCTGTGCAACAGCAGGTGGTAGAGGCAAAGTGGTTTTGGTGGGTCAGGGCGAGGGCGCCCATACGGGGGGGGTACACCGTCGACGACCAAGCGGGTAAGCCGTTTCTATTCTTTCTTTTTCCCTCCGACCACTAAAGAAGAAGACAATCGTATCAGAAACATCGCAGAAACCCTGTTCAAGAGGGCTTCTAGCCGAGAGCATAGAATAGAGCAAAACTAACGGCGTCATGGATCCCCCTCCCTCCCCTCCCTCCCTCCCTCTCTCCCCTCCCTTGGCTTCTTGGGGGCTCGGAGTTTAGTATGCGTATTACTCCATAAAGAACTCATCACAATCAAAGACCAAAACAGACCAGAACAACCCCAGACCCAATAAATATTCTCCACCAAAGGACTCAAGAGAAAAGAACATGAGGCATGATTCGAACGATTGCAACGAGTGTTGGGTGGTGCCGAAAGCCGACCTACACTCATCACCAAGTATATGGTGGATCACAATCCCTTTGCAGTTACCTAATGCGGGCCTGACAGTACTACCACAGAGCCGCACCCGGGCCTCTCCTTGGCTGACCACCAAGTAGTGATGTGTCAAAGAAACGCCGAAACGGAGCTGCGCACAGCTGGAGACACTAGGGGAAAAAAGAGGAACCGCTGGCAAGGCCAGGTTGAGGCAAAAAAAAAAAGCGAGCAAAGGGCAAATGACCCCGTAAGTGGGCTCTGTGCAGGTTCCCTCTAGGATCCCTCTTGGATCCATTTTGCCCCCTCTTCTTTGGTAATTGTAGGTCTCTCCGTAGAGTCAGTTTGAGATTGAGTTGGGGAGCGTTGTAAATTTTACGTCAACATGCTGACCCGTCCGAGCCATGGTCGAACAATCCGGTCTCCTCGTCCCCAGAGTACTTTGTAGTTTTCATTCAGGGGCATTGTGACTTTCGTGGGGATTTGCGGAGAGTGCGGGTGACGCGGAGAAGATGGCCATGTTGCGTTTCCAAATGCGGCGCTCCGGGGCGCCGGTGCGTGAAATGAAGCTTGAAGTGAGAATTCGGGGGCTGCCAAGCCGGAAGCCGACGTCGCAGAACGGCAGAGTTTTCACCGGATTCGCCGAGTATGCCTCGGGGGACGGAGTGCCAAGAGGGGCTCATCTCCTCACAGAGGAGGGGGGGGGGGATGAAGAGGAGCGGGCGCGATAAGGAACAACTCTCCAAGGCAGGTGGCTGATAACTAATTTAGCACACAACAATTTCTGTTGACGCACAGCATCTCGTCAGCCCTTGGCAGCGCACCGAAATGTTCTCGAAGCCCACTAGCCAGGGCCCTCCCCCCCCAGGGGTTGAAAGCAAGTGGACGTGCGGGGGATTGGTTAGAAATGGCCTCCGCCGTCGCACATCACCAAGATGGTCAGGATATGCCATGAAATGTGCTACGTATGAACTAGGATGATCTTCTGTATCTTGCAAGGACCTTCAGAAAGAGTTTACAAGGTTGGTTGGGCCTCAAGGTGGAGTAAATGTCTGTCGCATCATCATTTGGCTCTATGTCTCTCTCTCATCACAAATCGGCATTCGCCCACCAACGAGCCTACGTTGCCTACGTATTTGCTAGCCTCTATTCCGTAATTCCATTCACACCTTAATTACGAGATGGACATTACAGCATATACAAGCTGGGCAACCAAAGCAAGGTTCTACTGACGTCAAACTAGGTATGCACCTTGTTCTCGTCATGCCAATTAGTGTTCTCTCTTTTCTCCGTTCACCTCCCCACCTCACCTTCTGCACCACCAATTCTTCATGTCCTTCTCCTCCACATTTTTCTCCTCCGGCTGGTTGATCAGATGGTCTACGATCACAATCCCTAAGTGGTACGATGTGATACCTTTCTCGTGACCAAAGTCCACCGTTCCCTCATCCCCCGTATCCGGCGCTCCCAGGCATTTTGTTACCTCCCTCCACTTGCTACGTGTTATCCCTACCCAAGTCTCTCCTCGAATCCACCCACGGTTTGACTTGCCTTCCTTGTTCATCCATCCCTCATCGCCATCACCACGGAATAAGTGATCTGCATTCGGCATCATCGCATCCCTTCTTCCCGTCCCACCCGCTCTACAGCCTAACCCATCCAGGTAGGTCCTTACACTGAAGCCATGGCTGTCGCCCCGTCTCCCGTAGCGGCTCCGTCCCTCTGCAAACTATCTTACCTTACGTACTGCATTCTACTGGACGCCTTGCTGAGAGGATTTGACTCCATCTTCTTCCATGCGCTGTTTCTAGAAAGACCCGGCAGCCAACGACCCCAACCCCAATAAATCACGTAAAATCGCATTTACCGAACGTGCTAACTGCTGTAGGGATTAGCATGACCCGCCTTTTTTCCACTTCTTCTTACAGCATTTACCGGAGTTAGATGGAACAGGAAATATTCGAGTGCTTCTCCATGTGTAACTTACCAGCCTGGACCACTTGCCAAGTCCAGCGGCTCTGCATATCCTACTACGTGTGCCCATACACCAGACTCTCCACGTCGTCTCTTTCATGGTGGCACCAGCACACAAACTCTTAGTTTCGCACAGGTAGGATTTAATTCACTCTTACGCCGTTCACACGACTGTGGTCATAGCTCGGGCATCATCTTCTTGTTGCCGATCGGTGACTCCGAGCCACAACTGTCTGTCCAGAAGAATAAAGTTTCAAAGAAAATTATGAAATATTACAACACGAGAGGGCGGATCATGCCGTAATCCCACAGTTTCATGTTATGTGGTAAAGAATATACATTTAATCGAGTCAAGCAAAACCCATTTCATTGGCTCCGTCCGTACGTCCAAGATACGGTACTGTACTGCACCATGAGTGCGACGTGGGCTAAGCTTTTGTGTGGATTTGTGGACTCGTGGAGTATGGAGGGCAATTCATCCATCATAACAAGATACCAGATATCGATCTCTGATACGATCTAATTTCTAATGGAATCATGAGTCAGAAATTCCATTCAAAAACGAATCCTTTCTCTGGCAGAGTTACGGTTGACCCGCAACTCCATTCGCAAGGGATCATCCTAGTCCAACCACCTCCGAGATGTTATCCACAGAGGACTCCGCAGCTGAGGACCCCGTGCTTCCATTTAGTCATATAAACTCCCATTCACCTCCAAACTGGTCTAACCCCTGTGCTTTCTGTCTCCCACATTAATGCTTCATGCTCGCAGAGTGAAATTGGCTTAGGGTTGACCTTCGTTCTTCGGGGGAAGGTCGTCCTCATGCTCCGCTTCGGGGTATGATCATGGGCAATCGTGCGAGGTTCAATATGCATATTGCTACCGTCTGTTACTAATGAAATTAAGTTCCTCGCATGTCTGTGGAAGTATGGACCCCTCACTGGAGTCTAAACGGGTGAACCATTCAGATGAAGACGCTCTTCATGGCTGCTGTTCCCCATGGAGTATCCGCCATTGCCGGCAATCGAGGCCGTTTATCAGATGATCCACGCAGCGTGCGTCGACCCATTCTCAAATCCTACTCTATTATCATTCCAATGTAAACATAAAGTATATACGAACCTAAAGGTGCCTAGCTTCGCTGGTTGCAGGGGTATCTGCGCATCTCAAGCTTCCTGAGTCCGGGGTTCGGATTTCATCTCTCCGTACTACAGGACCAGAGGTCCTCATTTTCCACTTTGTGAGATGAGGGGATTAGTTTGAACTTCCGAATATGTTCTCAACAGCGATCGCCTGCTCATCCAAGTTTGGAAGCTCACTTCGGTTCGATGTGGATTGACGGAATCTCGCCCGAGACGTGAGAGCTACTGACAGGGCAATCCACGTCCCACAATATGTTGGATTTCAAAGACTCAACGCCAATGACCCCAGTATTACTCATTGAAGTTTGTCTTCTCCCAGCTAAACTTTGTGGGGTACACATTGCAAGGGAAGAAGAAACTCTGCATGCACATTAACTTCCCAAGGAAGCATATGTTGCATCAATACTTGGCTGTGAACCATCAACCCAGAGAAACAAGAAAAGAGTCATGGTAAACATTTCAGAGGCGAAAGAGTATGTTCCATTATACGGTTCCGCTGTTGTTCCTGAGTTGACATATTTCATGTGACGTTTGAAAGAGTATTAGTTACTTAAAACAGTACTCACTTATGCGACCTAGGTAACTTAATTTCCAGAGGAAAACTGCTGAACATTTTTCCTTGTCTAGTAAACTTCTTCATCTACTCGACTTATCAAAGATTCAGTTTCGGGCCTTTCTGTCGAGAACAATCAACCAAAGTTGATATCATCCTGAATCGCCTATCTCGCCAGTGTTAGCGGCGTCATAGATTTCTGGTAACGCATGAAACAGAGCCTTAATCATGGGTTATTCGAAATTCTCCGAGGTACCTTCCTCTTTCATAAATTTAGCTTTTGCGGTATATTAAACGCGCCCTTATAATGACGATGTCGATCAATCATCCGGGCGTAGCCCATATCCCCGGTGCGGGCGCAGGTAAGCCTTAAAGAACTCCAATCAAGCGTAGTTTATGAGTCCATCCCTGGTCCTTTCTATTTACCTTCCTCAGTAAGTCTTGGCTCCGGATTTGACCGTCATTGGAGAACGTGTTAGACCTCCGTGCGGCGCATGGTCTTTTGCCTGTCACGTACGGTTGGACGCAATCAGTTACCCTAGAGGAAATAGACCAAAGCTTCTCTCGGAGTATGCCACGCAGGGCTCGATTGATGAGCATGATTCTGATAAATGATATTAGAAAGGTCTAGCAGTTATATTACATATTGCCTACGACATACTTGGTCGTGTGTATTCTTGGTGAAGCAAATCGAGGAAGAATAATACAAATTTCATTCTCCCTAGGAAGATAGAGTTTTTCTCCTCCACTTGACCTTTACTTACATATGTTCGAGAAAACGAGAGCGATCAGTCGTTGGCCCGACCACAATCCAGATGATCCAAAACACAACATCCAACCCATCAATGTTACACCCGACCGTGCTGAGACCAATATTTATCGTTCTCACAATCGTATTGTGAATAAAGAGCATGGCCCTTGTGTTGCAACAATAAAATTGTCCTGAATGCTATAAAAACAAAAAGACATCACGCGATGCAAAGTTCAACAGAGCTCAATTGTTATATTCCCCTACCAGATTATAGTTTTCTATCTCTTGTTTCCCCCTTGACGTTTATACTCGACAACTATGAGATCCTACCTCTTAGATTCTAGCTATTTAATCAAAATTTCTATTCAAAAATTGCTAATTTCCCCTTGAAAGCATACAAATGCAATACGAGATTATATATATTAGACACTGTACTAAGTCAAAGCTGTTACCCTAGACTTCAATTCGACATGTCGATGCAGAACAGCACAATATATTAACGTGGACCTCAAGTTACCATTTGATTCTCATGCGACGAGCATGATGAATTCTCTAGATTTTGAAGCTTTTGTACCTTTACCCAGCTGGAATATTACAATACTGATGGAAAGTTGAGCCATGGGTGGTCTCTAAAAAAAGACCACAGGTGCTGACTAAGTATGGATACAACGCTTGTAGTTTCTGCTCAAGAAACACCAGGAACCAGGGTTGGAAATTTTGGATCGCCTAGAAAAAAAAAACCCCCACCATCGGCATCTAAACCAGCGAGCCACTGACGCACACCCACTTGAGATTTAACTGCAGAAATCATTAACAACTACACCTCAACAACGCAGAAGCAACCACCAGACTCTCTCAAACCTACCGTTCGACCTTGAGCACATATCGCCATCATCATGGCAACCCCTCAATCCGGTGACCCCGCGCCCAAGCAGATCCACAGTCTCGTCCTCGACACAGGTCCCCTGATCAAGAACGACCCTCCTGCCAACACCTTGCGCGCAAAGGCTGAACAACTATACACCCTTCCATGTATCATCTCCGAAATCCGCGACGCCGCAACGCGGTCCCGCGTGGAAACGACTCTGCTGCCCTTCATCACCCTTCGAACCCCCAGACCACAGAGCGTCAAGTTTATTCGAGACTTTGCGAGACGGACAGGCGACTTGTCTGTGCTTAGCAGACCGGATATAGAGGTGTTGGCTTTGGGCTATGAGTTGGAGTGCGAGCGCAATGGGGGAGACTGGAGGTTGAGAAATTTGCCCGGCCAAAAGGGATTGAACGGAAAGCCTCCTCAGAAGAAGGAAGAAGGCGACGTTGTTGCCAACCAGACTCCTGATTCTGCGACATCTGTGTCCGAGGAGAAGACACTAGAGACTGAGTCAAACACTGAAGAGAAACCCGCAGAGGAGAAGTCCGCAGAGGAGACACCCGCAGAGCAATCGCTTGATGAGAGTGTGCAGAACTTGACACTTGAGTCTGAACTGCCCAAAGCAAACGAAAAAGAAACCACTACCGCGGGCGAAGCCCAAGAAGACACCCACAACCAAGCCGACCAAGCCATCGAAGTAGTGGTAGAAGAAGAAGATGAAGAAGAAGACGATGGTACTGCCTCTGACGACGAAGGCGGCTGGATCACCCCTTCTAACCTCAAGAAACACCAAGCCAAAGACCCTCTCTCTTCCAGCCCGTCCCAACCCCTTCAAAAGACCCTCCAAGCCGCCGTCCTCACCTCTGACTACGCCATGCAAAACGTCGCCCTGCGCATGAACCTCAACCTTGTCGCTCCCTCGCTCGCTCGTATCACCACCCTCAAGTCCTGGGTCCTTCGTTGCCACGGCTGTTTCACCGTCAGCAAGGACACCAACCGCCAGTTCTGCCCCTCGTGCGGCCAACCCACGCTCAACCGAGTGAGCTGCTCGACCGATGAGCGCGGCGTGTTCAAGTTGCATCTCAAGCGCAACTTCCAGTGGAATAACCGTGGAAACGTCTACAGCGTGCCCAAGCCTGTGCACGGTAGCTCCAACGGCCGGTTGCCCAAGAACGCCGGCGGTCAGAACAACTGGGGTAGTGGGCTCATTCTCGCGGAGGATCAGAAGGAGTATACCCGTGCCAACGACGAGCAGCGCCGTGCGCGAAAGAAGGATCTCATGGATCAGGATTACCTGCCCAATATCCTGAGCGGTGATCGGTCCGCATCCAGCGGGAAGATTCGCGTAGGAGCAGGACGTAGGGTGAATTCCAAGCGCAAACACTAGAGCACTTCGTACGGGGATTGATACGGTATGTTCACGAAGCTGGAAATTTAGAGGGACAATAAAAGTTATGATTGAATGCCAGAAATTTCTTTTCCACATATCTGACCCATTGTGCCAAACAAACGCCTCTTGTGATGTGATGTGACCTTTAAACGCCCAATCCAACTCTGTCTCTTCTCCGTCGCCTTTTGACTTCTTCTCTTCTCCCGTCTCCCCCCTCTAGATCCTCGCTCAACGCATGATTGGACTCGAAATGTTTATTCCTCCTCTAAGAAGGCCAATTAGCATTGTTCTATATCACAGCCATCGCAGCGACAGGAAAACTCACTCTGCTGGGTCAAGAGCAGACCAAAACGGCGCTTGAGCGTGACACGTTGGCGCGACCACTTGTCGTCGGGGGAGAAGCGGGCGGGGTGGGCAGACTTGGTGACCTGGCCGTGGGCAACCTTCTTGAGGGTGTAGAGGCGGTTGCCGTTGGCGTCGAGGGTGTACATCAGATGCATGGTGGGCAGACGAGAGGATATTCTTTTTCTTTTCGAGGTCGTGATGCGGTATTGGTGGTGATGCTGCTAAAGCTAGCAGAAAAAAAAAATTTGGCGGGCGATTGGGGAATTGGTCACGTGCGGCCTCTTATCGTTATCAGACCGCACGTTATAGTACTGTACATACATCCCTACAGCCATCTCACCTTGCAGGGGATCGGCGTTCCGACTATCATTTGCACGTCTACGAGTAAAATGATCACAATTTGCAAAGAGACAATTTAATTGAGCAAATTCCGAGGAATATCAATTGTTCATACCAAACTGAAGGTCCTAGATTGAGCATACTGAGGATGTACCTAGGCAGAGCGTCGAGCAGTCGTATGGGCTTACTAGCCAAATCAAGACAAAGCATATCCAAAATGGAAAACCATGTTCACTCAAAAGAATGATCCGACACTTGACAACCAACTACTTAAAAACAAGAGCAAATACTGAAAGTTAAAAAAAAATCTGAATGACAATCTGAATTTTTAAGCCGCGAGAGCCTCATACAAGACCGCATTGTTGATGAGCTCGTTTACAGAGGCTCACCAACTCGCACAGACTTGCCGCCAGCCCATCCCTCGCGTTCGTAGAAACGAAAGACAAGATCGTAGTCCTCAAAGTCGTGGACAATGCGATCAATTCGTCGATATCCACGAACGGGATCAACGAGCCTGTTGGCAGCCCAAGACTTGGTATCGTCTCTGCCCATGCCATAGGGGTTGGCAGATGGGCCCTTGTCCTGGAACAAGGTGACGCTGAAACGACCAGGGCGGAAAATGTTGACAACATGCTCGATGATCTCAGTGGTGGTGCGTCCGCTCTGACCGCCCGGGACGTTAGTCTCGAACGAAGCAAAGGAGCACTCGGGCTCAGGGGTCACATGGACGGTGAAGTAGTGCTCAGACTTGGCGGGGACGCCCTCGGCCTGAGCAGCAGGAATAACACCATTCGCAGAAAACCCGCATGGGCTGAAGAGATAAGCGTCGACACGAGCATCAGGGTACTCGGTGATGGGGTATATGCTCGAGAGACCGCAGCTCTCCGAAACAACGGTTCCCAGCGCGTGACCCTCCGTGGTCAACTCCTCAATGGAATCGAGGGTGTTGGTATCGAAATCCGATTCAATCCCGTTGCTGAAGACGTCCACTTCGTCAGGTGTGTCAGCAAGCCCTCCGAGGCTATGGATAGCCATCTTGCGGGCATCCTGAGCTTCTGCAGCCATCTTGTCACACGCGACCGCACTCGCGTGCTCCAAGTAAAACTGCTTCGCATTCTCAGGATCGAGGTCTGTCATCAGGATCTCAAGAGTCTCGTCTTGGTGGCCATTTTTACCAGTACCAAAGGATCCTGTTCCGACGGGAATTCGGGTAATGAATCCAGTCTCCTCGGCCTCAGACTGGGGAGTCCGGGGAGGAGTCAGGGCCTGCTGGTTCGGGGATGTGAGGTACAGGTACCAATGATCTCCGTTCATCTTGCCCACCATATAGGCACTGCCCCCTTCAAACATGTCGTCAAGGTACTTGACTTCCTGCTTCCAGCTCCGATGGGGACCCTTTTGCTTGTCGGGGAAGAGGAAGTTCTTGCGACTGTAGAAGACTCGGTAGGGAGTAGCGGCGCAGCGAATGTCGTTGACTGAGTTGGCGTTATGGAACGGAAAGCCAGCATCAACAGCCGCAATGTGTAGCATGCGCTGAAGTCCTAGGAGGAGAGTCGTGGTTCCACACGTCTTAAGGATGATCTTGTGGGGGAAGACGAACATGCTGGATTCGGACAAGAGATAGGCATCCATGTTCTCAGACTCGAGCACGGAAAGGATCTTGCAGTTAACCATATCGAGCATTCCAACCCAGGTTTCAGAGGAGACAGCCTTTAAGCCATTAGACGGGGCAGTGGGAGGTAGAGTGGTAGCGCTGGGCGCAAACCAAACCTCGAGCAGCTTCTCAGGGCCTTGTGATGTGTTAGCATATGATGAGCGAAAGAGATTGGATATAGATGCTGGAACATACCTTCGAAGGCACTAGTTGAGTCCAGATCGGCCGCTACATCATGATTGATAGTCAGATGAGGCGTAGCCGAGGACGGAGAGAAGGTGTAGTTGATGGGGACCTCGTTGGTGAACATCCTTGTGGAATAAGACGTAGTGGTATTTGACAATGGGGCCAGCGAAGGGTCTCAGTGGAACAGCAACAACTGCGAGGATGGAGATTGGTGGTTTCTTTGCCCGAATGGCAGAGTCCGCGGAGCACTAGCTACCGCTCAAACAGACTATGCGGCGTCTGTTTGAGAGAGTAGGCCCACAGATTTGTGGTCTTGATCAGATGCTGGCGGAGCCAGCAGCAATACGTCGAGTTATGGGCACGGTTAACGTCTCTCAAGGGGACGTTAAGGGGGTCGGAGACAGAAGGTGTGGATAAACCGCTCTTGTGACGGAATGATGGCCGGTTGAGGGTGAGCCGAGTCTGCAGTACGCGGAATCGGTTCAGGGGGGTTCGTGGAGGAGGGGGGAGATTTGTCGATGACGACTGTTTGGTGTTGACAAGTGCTTTTCTTTAAAGGGGTGCTATCGTGGCCTATTGGGAGAACATGAGCGTTAGCAGCTTGATACGCAATTAAAAGTAATAAAAAAGGAGATATTCTGGGATTGTTGGGAACGTACTTGGAGGGTCGAGAGAAGAGGAATCGGAGGAGATCTGTCGGTCGCATAGAAGACCTGGGGGGGGAACCGGAGGCGGGGCTGGGCGACGGTCGCGAGGTACGGCCGTCGAGATGTCTTTGGGACAATGGAAGTAAGATTAGACTCGTATATTCTTCATCGAACTGTACGGGTCTGAGGAGTGTTTAGATGACGAGCAGTCGACGAGATGAAGAAATGGTCGCGTGAGCGTCACAGGTTGGAGTTGTGATGGTAGTGTGTTGAGGGGGGGCAAGATTTTTTTTTTAGTGTTTGGCGGGGTTAGCTGAGTGGGATGCCACGAGAACGGTGACCAGCGTGTCGATTGACAGTAGCGATTAGCTCTTTGGGAGAGCAAAAAGAAAAAAAGAGGTTGAAGATTGGATGTTTGAGAGTCGGTGAGAGAATTTCGAGCTTTTGAGGGGTTGTGCTTTGTGGCAGTGGAGGTCAGGCCTTTCGGGTACCTGGTGTTGTGTGTTGTCTTAGTTATGATTAAGGTGGCGGTTGTGGTGAAAGTGGAGGAAGCGAAGCTGGAGGAGTGCGAAGTAAAAAAAATTAAACAAGGTGGATATGCACTGTCCTGGCACGTCGGAACTAATCCAGAAATGGGTGGATGCCTGCCAAATACGGTAATGCCTCTTTTCCCCGTGGAAGTTTTTTTTTTCCTTGCCCACCACCTAAAATCGAAAGCTTGGCTACTGATCGAACTCGCTGAAGCTGGGCAAGGAATAAGGTGGGTTGGCTAGCGGAGGAGTGGATCTGGGCAGGTCTCGGCTTCGAATCCAGGAGGTCCCCGGGGCGTTTTATTTCGTCATGAGCATGGATTTTCTAGCTGTTGGGACATTGTTGGTGCAGCTTCTATTGGCCGGGTGTCTAGGGCAGACCCGTAAAGTAACTAGCCAAATTCCACGCAAGTACAACCATGCATCACATTGCGTCGCCCGATTGGCATGTATACCGTGCAACAATGCATTGTACCTGATGCCCTGGCACTTCCAGGCAGCATTTTGGCACCAATAAAACACATCGTCATCCGGCGTAGTCAATCCGGGGAACCGTCCGCAGCGCCGCATGCGACCATCCGGCGGCTTGTGTTCGTACCGCGCAACCACGACACCACAATGAACGGCCTATCCTTATCATTATTGGACGCTTCTTTCCGATTTTGCTGTTGAATCCCCCTTACCAGCCATTTATTTGCTTTTGCTGCGTTGGTGTAACTGGATGTCTGTTGCTTTGCTTCTCTTTGTCCGTCATTCATCCTCTGCCCCTCATTGTTATCTGCGTGAGCAACGTCATGTTTCCGAACAAATCCAACCACCGCCTTCTGGTTGTCTCACGTCAACCATGTCTCTTCTCCCTGCACTTTGGGAACTGGCCCGCGTCGCTTGTCATTGCCTTAGTGGAGACTTGCCGATTACCGGTCGGTGGGCGTGCATGTTGTCGGCCTGGAGCTCAACTTTCGGCCATGGACATAAAAAAAAAAAATAGGGTATTGAAGTGATGGGCCACAGTGGAAGCATTTTGTGGAGCACACACATTCAGAGGCCAAGCCGTTTCCCGGGCTCCGGCGTGATACATCTGGGTGTGGGCTTGCTGTTGCAACTTGTATGATCCTGGCTCTAGGATCGCATTCCCTGGGTTGATCCAACCATGGACGGACGACTTCCGTCTCAAGTCTCCCCATAGTCGCCCACATTTGTCCTCAACTTAGTAGTAATGTCCTTGAAGACATGGGAAAGTGAGCAATCCCGGTACTTACTCACTAGACTGTCATCTTTAGTTCCATTCACCGTGGTTGCGACGCTCTGATCCGTTGATGAAATGTCTTTGCCGTTGATCTCGGTCCCCGCTGGATAGCTTGGTCTTATTCCCTCCTCGATCAAGGCGATAAACTGAGCATCCATTGGCACGGAGCCGAGAAATGGCACATTAAACTCTTCGGCCATGGATTTACCACCTCCCGAACCAAATATGTCGGTGCACTCGGAGCAATGTGGGCAGACGTAACCGCTCATGTTCTCCACCACGCCCAGCACCCGAATTCCCGTCTTTACACAAAAGTTGAGCTCTTTGCGAACGTCGGCCGTCGCAACGGCTTGCGGCGTAGTGACAATGACAGCTCCAGCTACTTGATCGGGTTTGGCGTCCCTCTGCAGTGTCTCGGCAAGCGAAATGTGCTCGTCGCTGGTCCCTGGCGGAGTGTCGATTAGCAGGTAGTCGGTATCGTCCCAGAGCACGTCCTTGAGAAATTGTCTAATCATAGCTGTCTTCTTGGGGCCCCTCCAAACCACAGCGTCGCCCCGCTTGGGCAGCAGGAACCCCAGACTCATGGCGTGAAGGCTGCCCCGACCGTTACTTGGGTCGGCCTCTTGCACCACAACGGGCGCCCATCCTCCCGGCACCTGCGTAACCTTGGATTCCTCAATAGATAGCATACGCGGGATAGAAGGGCCGGTTAGATCGACGTCGAGAATGCCCACAGAGTGGCCAGAGAGAGAGAGAGAGAGAGCAAGTTGAGTGGTGACAGATGATTTGCCGACTCCACCCTTGCCCGACAAGACCTGAGATCCATGTCAGCCTGGAAATTTCTGAGAGCAAAGATCCAAGGATCATGGGCTTGAACGAACTAGGACTACGTGCTTGACCCTTTCTAAGCCCATCGTTGCTGAAGAGGAAGTATTTGTAGGATGAGCTGGAGCTGAAGACAGTTTGCAGTAATAGAGAGGCGAAAATAGGGTCGCTATCTGTTGTGCGCGGAACAAGAGTAACAGGAGCTATAACCGAGGCTGGTGATGCAAGAACAGGTGTAGGTGAGGTCTGTCTGAATGTTAAGCGAATTTTGTTTGTGGAGAGCTTTGCTGGTTTGGTTGGAGATATTAGAAATGATGTTGGAGTTGCTTAGAAAGCACCATTTTACTAAGCCGCTGGAAAGGATTGGTTGGGCGATTTGAGATTTTCCATTGCCCCTCAGCTGCTCCAACTCGAACTAGTTGGGGGGAGATTTAGTATGAGGGGGAAGGCGATGTCGGAACGAATGAGGATAGGGAGGTAATCAGCGGATGGAGGGGGCGGGGGTTGAGGTTAGAATACGTTTTAGTGGTTTCTCTCACTAAATCGGTCACAATTGGCCAATTGTAGCGAGTTACCCCGCTGAAGCCCACTGGAACCGCCAGCCGAATGTCCCGTGCTTATACGGAGTAATTAATGGGTACTGTAGGTTTGTCAGGCTGAGACAACACTTCACTACGGCGAAGAATAAGACCTTTTCGTAATGATATGAAGGAGCAGACTGTCAACCGGCAGATAACACTAGGTTTTTACAGACCGTCCCGGGGCACTTATATATGAAGTTCATTTAGTGGCGGTTTGGTTAGGCGCACGTTCGATGAGCTACATCTTCATTTGCATAGACAAAGGCAACAGGTGAATGGCAATACAGATTTCTGAAATGAACTTAAAAACATCTGACTTGAACATATTAAAGTGGGTAATCCCTAGATACAAATGATAAAGAAAGTTGCTGGTTATAGTTGACCATTGAATACGGCCGATAGCCATCTCGAAGGTGGTCCAACTAGAAAAGTGGAATGCTTAACAAAGTATGAGATGGCAACTCATGTACCGCTAAGATCCAGGAAGATGAAAGAACAAATTAGAATAGAAATTGGCCAAGATGATTCATTTGCACGAGACCACAATGGAACGGTCACGAAGACAGCTCTACTCCCACAACTCTACCCTCTCCAACTACCCATCACCTTGCAGCCCACCAGATAATGACAGGGGTATCACAAGACCTGCCATGTCTTGGAGGTCTGGTTTAGCCGTCATAGTGATTTCTGCGTAGCGACGTGAGCCGAGCACACGTGCTGACCTCCCAACAGGAATTTGGATGATAGTCGTGATACTTGCTGTTATTGACTCAGAAGTGTTGCACGTCAGCCTCTTCTCAAGCTCGAAGTATGAGCGTGATGAAGCTGGCAGGCTAGCAAATCTCATAGGAGGGTGCCCAGGGAGCGAGGTGGGAGAGGTGAAGACTTGGTTGCTATTTGTGACAGGGTATTGCATACTATCTCAGTAAGACCATAAAAATGTTAATCATTTTATATGAAGTCATCGGAGATTATGTGGGATAACCGAGTCATCAGATTTGCAGTTGTCGGCCTGTGGCTCTCGGAAAGCACATGAGACCTTGGACATGCCAGGACGTCATATGCTTCGCAGGGCCATGGGCTCATGGACAAGTCGTAAGAGGTGAGGTTGAAGTCTTTACGCTACCTGCTTTGGCGACCTTTCAATCGGTTCCCTTTTCCTTCTGGTGAGTCGGGGCAGGAGACTGAATGGCTGTAGGAGGCGACCTTGTCATCAAGCGGACAGAATCGCGATAGAAGACGACGATGGGTTGGTTGTCTTCGCAATGCCCAAGAAGCTGAGTGTGCTCAGGCAAGGGCTCAGGCACGGCGTCTGTAAAACGTATGATTGGGCCACCATGGATGGTGAAACCGATAACTTCGGCCCGGAATTCTTCATCAGAATCTTCATCGGGATTGACTTGGATGGTATTTCTTCAAATATGTGAGCTGTGCATTCAACCAAGGGGAGGAGAGGGTCCATACACGCGACTAAGACTTGGACCATCGAAATCGTCTTCAAGATCAATCTTCTTTCTCATCTGCTTCTTGATCCTCGTCTTGGCACAGTCATGAAACAGGTGAAGGAAACCCGCGATAACGAGAACCGGAGTTCCCAAGGCGAGCGCCCACGGACTGTGGTTAAGGTTAGTGGTGATGCTCAAGACACTGGGCTTGGCGAGCTTACGGATGGCGCCGGTTCCTCAAGGAATGGAGGAGGGCAAGAATGATGCCGATCATGGCAATAAGAGACCCAACCTGAACCATAGTCCAAGTTGACCAGTAAAGTGAGATCAAATCCTCACCGTCGCAGAACTGGAGAGCCATGAGAGCGTAGGCCTCCATGATGACGATGGCAGTTGAGACTAGTACGCACGCTAGGCACAGGAAGATGGATTGTCGGAGGCGTTTAGATCGCTTAGTTGAGCCGGGGCTGTATCGCTCGATGCAAACTTGGCCTCTGGAAGGAGGTATTGTCAGAGATGTGCATCAATAAGAGGGAGTGAGAGGCCTGACATACCTGGTATAGATCCACGAGGCAAGAAATAGAACAAAGAGGTTTGTAATGAACAAGGTCCAATAGATGATCTTGAACTGCCATCTTACCATGTGTGAAGCAAACTGAGCATAACGCTGACAGAGCTCCAGAGATGTATCTTGCCTAGTGAATAATGAAACCATAGCGATATTGGGTGGATTGGCAGTTGAGAGAGGGATAGGATTGATGAGTAGCTGAGTCACTGGTTTCCAGCCGTTCCCTCCACGAGAGACACAAGGGGATGTCTCGATACCTTTAAACCCGTTGAGCTCAGAGCTGTAAAGAAAGTAACCCATCCTTTCTCAAGCCACCCATGTCTCGGAAACGTACTTGGGTACACGGATGCTCCGCTTCCCATGGGTGCACAAGCGTTCCGCGAGTCGTACTTACTGATAAGAAAACCCCCCTATTGTCCATTGTGACGACGACACGCAATGACCATAAAGCTGTGCATGCTGCCAAGAGCCGCGATAGCGACGATCGCCTTGTTAGTTAAATCTACTCAGAGGCTGCAGAGGTGGAGCTGGGGAAAGAGAAGGTATCTCTATCTGTCATAGGCCCAAAACTATCCGCGTCTTGGTGATGTTCGGGCTTGTAAAATTCTCTTCCAGAGTCTTGGAGTCTTGGCTACCCCGGTTATTCGCCGCAACCGGAAGAGGATTCCGTTCGTAAAAGGACATTTGGATGGGGATTGGGCAGGAGGAAAAAAAAAAAAAGGAATATGAAAAAGTTTTAACTAGGATGAACAGTTTGGGCTTCAACCACGAGGCATAGGCTTAGCCGTGATTGGCCTCATTGTCTCGACACCCTGCACAAACCCCAGCAACCGAACATATGCTTCAGTTCTACTACTCCTGAAGTCCTCAATCCTGAGTCTACTATCATTTCGTGGAGGGGACATCCCTCCCATCCTCCCTCCAAGCACGGATCTAAGATTTAGTGTTGCACCGAGTGAGATCGGGCACCAGTCAATCTCGCAGGGCCCTTGGTGTGTGGGCAGGGGCAAGGATCTCAGTGGTTTTAACGAATGCGCCAAGCGTTGAGGCCACAGGGGATTTAGCTTGTTCTTCCGCAAGGGTCAAATGAAGCCAGTGTCTTTTGCAGCTTCTTTCTTTGCTGGGAAGTGCAATGCCAAGCCGGGGAAGATCAGTCTGTCAAGGGACGCCTGCTCGGGTTTTTTCACTATGGCCGTTCGGCTCTTTCGAATCTCGACCCAACCCGTCGGTTAGGGCTCCAGTAATTTAACCGCATCCTTGGGAAATGGGAAAACTTCATGGAACCCCGTGCTTTGTTTGCTTTTCGACATGTGCTTCCATGTTTCTGATAGCGGCGCAGGCTGTACACCCCGGCGAGTGGGACATGCGTCGAACCATTCCAGAGTTTTGAACCTGGGTTCAGAGTAAAAAAATTTCAACGTTGGGCACACATTGTACGAGCTAGACAATGACTCAGATACGACCGCGTTTCTTTTCGTGCAAGGTCTTTGGCTACCGTTTGGGGACAGGAGAGGCCGCCGGTGCAACGATATTGAGGAACCACTAACTTTTCTGGGTGGCTGACCCGGTGCATGTTGCGATAACACACCAGAAACTGATACACAAAAGAAATAGACGTGTCACAACTATCACAAAAGCAGGCATTAAATATCCGTCTTGGTAAGCGGCGTAAAACGTTATCACATCCAAACACGCACCGTACGCACCTACCGCCGACACCGATTTGAGCCAAGAAGCATCAGCCTCACTCCGTCCACCGCCAAGTGTAAGCGTGGTGGACCCTGGCACTTGTCTTCTCGTCCCGTCCCAGCCAAGCAGCTAGGGGGGAGCCTCCATTTAGCTAGCGGCGGCACTCGTACTCCCTCATGGTGACCTGCAGCCTTGCCAAGCTCCTGACCTAGGGATGGTGGGAGATTGATCTACGGGCTCCGGAGAACTGTCCTCTAAGCCACCCTCCATTACGTCGTGGGGAGCAAACATGTTTCACGCCGGAGTCTTCTGCTTAGACGGATTTTGCGTATTTCCCCAGGGTAGCCTTTGAAACGTCTTTGTGTATCGAAACAATCGCCGCCATCTTTTAACGCTTCTGGTTCTTTCATCGCACAACTCATAATCTTACAGCAGGCCGCGTCATCAAAGTGTTTAGTGACAAAACTGGAAAAGCCAAGCTTCTCCACCGTCCACCGTGGCGAAGAGGGAACATTAGGCTAGCTGCAGCTTCCGTAGCATGTCTTGCAAGAGAGACAAGAGGTTTTGGTAGAAGGCCAATCGGTGTCTGGCCGCTGTCCCACGTAGAACAAGAGGAGGTTTCCTATACGTGCACGAAGAATAAGTCTATCTAAAACCTTAAAACTCCCCCGGAACACCAATACGTTTAGCTATTGCAGAGAATTGGTGTCATTTACGGTCCGTAACCGCCAAGCGTAGTGCGTGTCTCATCTAAACCGTCCCACAATGTTGATGACATCACAACGGCCCTCATTAGCATCCCAGGCCTAGGATCTTTTTATGTAGTCAACTGTTGATGTCATAATAATTCAGGGACTAGGGAACGTTCTTTCATTCTCCGCGTGCGATTTATCGCGATCGTCACAAAGACCTGCGCCGTTGACATCTTACAATCACGCTACTAACATTACGACTCAGCTTTCAACGCCGATCATTGGGGTCCTGATAAGAGATGCTTTTCTCGACGACGAGAAGGTTGGTCATTAAGAAGAACTCCGTTAATGTGGAGTAAAAGATTCGAAATTCGTCGGGGCTCTGAGCGTAAAATCTGAGACATCGGTTACAGACAAATGAGTCAAGACAATAGCTTATCGGGATATACTGCATGGTCTACTAATGGAACCCGTTCTTGTGTGACAGAGATAGTCCACGATCAAATTTCCTGAAATTTTACTTGTCGAGTTAGGATTGGGACTCACCGCCGGAGACGCCCAGGATGTACCAGGCGACTCGTCATATCTTGAATGTTTTCTGTTCCGTTTGTCGGAGATCGATATGTTCAGGTTAGAGCTTTCACGACATAATATTTTGTTCAATATCACGACTAGCGAAGGTCTTATCAAGCTTGTATAACACATGGATAGTCTAATGAGCCAATCGCAAAATTTCAGAGGAATCCAGTGCGCTGGTTTTTGACTGAGGCTGTGATCCTGTGTCCAGGATAAGATCCGAGACAAATTTTAGACAACGCTGAGCGCATCCCGTGCGAGACAACAAGAGAAGTGAGCAACGATACGTCCGCCTCAGAAAAGATGCAGTTATTTGCGAATACGGAGCATGGGGTGGAGCGGCTTTCTCTTGGCACGAATAAGATACGAATCTCACTATCTGCGTCAAAACCCTCTCCGCTGTTTCTTTTAGCTTTCCGCTGCGCTTACACGACTTCTCCCCCACCGGAAAAATTAAAATAGAAATAAAAGAATTAATCATTAGTGTTTTCCTATGAAGATTAGTAGTATAGTTCTTGGCTTGCTGGTATGTTTGTGGTTGGATTGCTTGCCCCTGGCTTCACAATGCATCTCTCTCTTCGTTGTAATTGTGCCACTTATGTCGGAGCATGACAGAAATCCGCGAAGCAATATTACATGAACATGGGCCCGGAATAGGCTTGAAATTTCCAGTAATATGTTATCCAATATAATGTCTCAGCTACTCTGGTGCGAGCTCCCGTTCCAGGTGAGGACTCCAGGCTGAATTCGTCAGCTGTGCCGTCATTGTGTCGTCATTTTCATCAAAAATCTTCGATATCATAAAATTTTCTGTGTGGTTATAGTGACAACCCTGATATGACTAACTATAGGTCTGATATTGAGCCGACTGCATAAATTTGTGCCCATAAGAAGACAAGTGGACTTTAAGACGAGACATTCTCTTACGGTATAGAGCACCTTCTGACAATTAGAAAGAAATATCGGGAATGACGAGATGATGGAGGAGAAGGAGGTACAAATGTTGGTATATTAACGTAATATAATAACACTTGAGCTGATTTTATGAACTAAGTAAGCTTAATATTGTGGTGAGTTAACGCGTACCTACCCACTATCCATGTTTAATTACTAAACGTACGTCTCTTGTCTATGTTCTAAAGTATAAATATTACGTAGTAACTTAATTGGAAAAAAGATCAAGGGAGCAGTGTTTATCAATAAATTTGAAAATAAAGAGGTAAGTTATTGTATCTTAATCATTGACTGCTTCAAACATGTCGGCCATTGACCCATACAAACATCTGGTAATGTTATTGAGAAACTCCCAACCGATGACTACCAGAGCCAGTCCATAACTCTAAAAAATTAATTAGCTATTTCCATTCCAGTTAATCTGATATGGAGTTCTCACCTCTCATAGCGCGAGGACGGTGGCTTGAAGTTCAGTGAGTTTTCATGAGCTTCTACTTCAGCCAAGCCAGTTTGGAAGTCCATTTCCTCTGGTTTGATAAAACTAGTTCGTTTCACAATCTTCCAACCCAAGTAAATAGCCACTTGAAATTGATCATGTTAGTAATTACAGTGTATACAATTGAAAGCAGCCCAGGGCATTTGCTAAATGATTACTTACTGAAGAAGACGAGAGTGAAATATGCGGTAAAGAAACCAGAGAAACTCCAGTGGCCCTTGATAAATATACCTATAAACCTCTTTTTAGTAATTAGAAAGATCCATGGGTTGAGCTTGAACTAACCATATCCATTTGTCAAGAGGATGATACTGACCCAGAAAATAGCAAAGTAATTGGAATAGGCTTCAGAATTGAGTAAGCGAACATGCTCCTGAGATTATTTTAGGAAGTTTTTCTCACGTGTAAATCTACTCTTGAAGGGGAGCGTTGATGTGTCGATGCCTTGTGCCTTCAGACCTTGGTGAAATCGCAGGTTGGCAACCTATCGGAACCTTATTAGATCTAACCTTTCTTTGACTTTGACGATGAACTTTCGATGAAAAAGTTCAGCATAGTTATTCAACATCACTTACCATCATCAAGATGTATGCAATCATAATTGCGGTTGATCCAAGATTGATGAACCAGTTCAACACTACAGCAGAAGCAGTATTGCAAGTCAAGAAGGCAAGGGAAGCAACCAAGGTGGAAAGGACCAACGCTGGCAGGGGCACACCACTTTTAGTTGTTTTTGTAAAGATCCTAGGTGCTCTGCCGTGCTTTGCTAAGCCAAAAATCGTTCTGGAGGCTTGGAATAATAGACAATTTGTGCAGCTCCATGCTGACGTGATCCTTTTTCCAGTGTTTCAGTGTTTGTCGGGTTAATGTCTTCATGATAGAAAAGAAAGGAAACTTACACGACGGCGTTACAGAGATCTGGGAGGAATGAGATCTCTAATCTGTTCATAGCAATGATGAAAGGCGATTTTGCAACGCCATTTCCAGAGGCGATAGCACTAACTGTTAAGAAAGTTAGGGGGTCTAGAGTAATTAATGAAAACGAAAATTGACTCACGCATAGTACTATCGTTGTACGGCACTAACAGACCAACCGCAAATACGGACAGGATGAAGAATACGATGAGTCTGTAGATGACGCGCTTTACCGCTTTGGGGATATTTCTTCGTGGATTGATTGCCTCGGGAGCACAGTTGGCGATGAAGTCGGGACCACCGATAGCAAATGCTGCAGTGTTGAAGACACCCCAGATGGCCAGAAATCGGCCGGCTCCGCCCTCAACGTACTGCTCATTGAATGCTCCTGGATTTTTCCAGTACCTAAAGCCAATTCGGTCATGGTGAGGATTGCCGCCTAAAACAACAATGAAAGTGAACAACAGGAATCCAATGATGAGAAAGATTTTGAGAATCGAGGCGTAAAATTCGGCCTCCCCGAAATACTTGACAGCGAGGCAATTGAGTGCGAAAACCACGATGAGCGTACAAGCGACCCAGACACCAGGATTGACGTCGGGGAACCAGTAGGACCAGAGGCCAGTGAGAGCAGTGCAATCTGCTGCTGTGAATATCCTGTCGAAAATTAGACGTCGATTTTGAGTTGGAGAAGTGAGAGCTCACATCCTATAAAAGCATGAGACATTTCAGATTAGTAGTCCTTACATTGTGCAAGACCGTGGGCACTCACATGCTGCCTATAGTTAGCTTCTCATCCTGTTACTACACTGTACATGTACTCACCTGTATGCATATATCCAACCCATTGCAACCCCAGCACTTTCGTCAACAAATCGGCCGATGTCTAGCTGAGTTAGGCGCGGTTCAACTTGAGGATAGGAAAGACCCACGGGTTACGAATGAACCAGGAACTGGGAGAAGAGCAGACATCTCGCCCATGGCATGGGCGACACATAAAAGAAAAATACACCTGCAGTATTCAGTAAGCTAAAAGGAGTACGAATGTGATTCCAATCCTACGAACCAGATGGAATATCCAATAAGAAGACCGGCCGGTCCAGCACTGTTCAAAACGCTCGACGTTCCCACGAAAAGGCCTACGTGTGTTAACGGTTTAGTTGCACAAGAGGATCGCAGTCCACGGCCTTGTCGTGAGTGTAAAGCGCAGCATACCTGTTCCAATGACACCAGAGATGGCAAGGAGCTGGATGTGGTGTGATTTCAATCCACGATGAATCCCATATTCGGATAGAACAATGCTTGTAGAGGTTCCATTTCGCTCGCATGAAGCCTTGAGATGAGAGTTAGTCATGTAGGTTAGCGACATGCATTTGAGCTTACAGTATCTGACGGCGCATCTTGCACCTTTTCAACGGAATCTAGTTTATGGTCCATGGAATCGTGGCTGAGATGGAATAGTAATGTGGAAAGGTCGAGGATGTGGTGTTTTGAGAATATACCGAGACTTTGGAGGGATCACCCGTAACTTGTATAAAATCTCATACATGGAGTTTTAGGCAAGCTTTGGCCTATTCCTATACGTTCCCCGGAGTTAGTACATGTCTAAGAAGCCACGAAATCAGTAGACAGGGTCATTTGGATCTGAGTGCTTTGGAGATTTCATGCGGGGTTGCCTCAACGGCAGCTAGTTGGCTTCGTGACAATGATAACGAGCCTAGTGTGTAGAGGCTCACCATAATTACGTGGTTATTCTAAGGCGCGCTTATCCTTATCGTTGATGGTTTGCTGACTTGAGTAAAACTGATAAACACACCGTGGATGTGGGTTCCAACTACAGTACTAAGGCGCGCTTATCCTTATCGTTGGTGGTTTACGGAGTACTGACTTGAATAAGCTGATAACACACCGTGGATGTGGGTTCCAACTACAGCATGGTACTAAGGCGCGTTTATCAGTTAGGTTACTTTTGGATCTTGAGATAGGAATCTTGATTGATGGCGTCCTACACAAATGAGGCGCGCTTATCAGGCCTTTACAAGAGTTCACACTAGACTGCAAGGCGCGGGCATCATAAAATACCGTTGGAAGCAAAACATTCCCCACTTCGGAGATGCTGTGGGATTTGATGTAGGTGCACCGAAGGGCTGCGCATATCCCATTCTCTGACTATATCTACCTACAGTGTAAAGATTAGGGATCCCCAGGCACAATGTTGGTCAGAAAACTAACAGTGTCTCACCTGTCAACCACAAGATAAAGAAACACCCGATTAAGTTATCATTTTGTTTGAGCAATCTAATACGATGAATCAGGCGAGCATGTACGCCTTGCTTCCAATCGTTTGCCTCATTCTAGTCACATTGCGATGGTACAAAACTAAGAAAAGCAAGAAAACCACTCGCGATGTCATCATTGCAGACAGTATGTTTCGTCGATCGCTCAATCTGAGAGGTACTGACTTCTATCGTAAGAACTTTGGGAATACCCCGAACCATCCCCAGACAGGACATTCGACCTCGAGACAACAGAACCGCCTAGATATAGAGCGTTCCGATACGCATATCGTCGACAGTTCGTTTCCAATGTTAATGAATGGTGATGTTGATTATTAGCTGATACACTAGAAGCACGATTGACGTGAGGAAACTCGATGCGGACTCGTGGGTTATAGTATGTTGCTTCAGTCTGCCTCTTCCATCTCACTCTTACCTGTTCATTCTAGCTGGACAAAGATTGGCCGCGTTATCATCGTGCGAAAGTTGATCGATTATCACAAAGAGGCGATAAGATCGTCAAGACCCTGCCACCAGCGATCGATTCCGCTTATGAGCTTTGCCAGGATCTGGCAGAGTTTCTGTCTCGGAGATATCCCCAGGTATACGTGATTGAGAGGTCCCAAGCAGATTCTCTCGGATGGTATGGTAATGGATCAATTACAAAGATTCGGATGCCTCAGCTTGGAGCCTCATATGACCTCACAACAGAGGACCCCCTCACAGTCGCCGGTCTCATCCAGCCAGCAGATATCAACATCCTGACAAAGAACGAAGAAGGATACTACCAGCTAGTTGCCATGATGCTTGGAATTGGAGGCGGGCAGCGAATAAAAGACAAACTGGGCAAGAATCTTGCCGACCTCCATTTGGAAGGACATGTGCCTCATTACGCAGAGCAGCTTCAGCGACCGCTTGACCGATTTCTAACGAAACTGAAGGTCGAGTCACCCATTCATCGCAACAGTAAGTTTTCTTATTGTCCCGTCCCTATTTAACAAGATTTTAGGTGGGCATATACTAATAGCTCATAGCCACGGCGATTACCATCCATGGTAAGGAAGTTTGACCCAAGGCTAGAAGGAAACAAGCTTTCTCACATTGTATAGATGAGTTCCACTGGCCAACTGTTACTATGGGTCCTGAGGATGATTGGGATCCTCGACTCTGTGGCCCAGGAGTGGGAACGCCGAGCTTCGGCAAATGGAACCCCCCCAAATCCATCACCACTGTATCTCAGCTCTGGTTCCGCCAGGAACGGCAAGTTCTACGACGCCTTCCGAAGTCGGGAGCCATTGTTTGGATGGTTCATACCTATATTGAGCCGATGGCTGATGTCGCTAAGGCGCCGGGCGTTCCAGGTCGAATGGCATCGTTCATCCGAAGCTGGGACCCTGAATTGGCTAAGTAGGTCGACTTATGCAAATCTTTTACCTCCTACTAATGATTTATATAATAGACATAAGGGTCGCCATTTATATGAGGGTGTTTTGCTTCCCTATCTTGACAATTTGCATCAGAAACAAGTGGAGGGTGGGGTCTGTGAAGATGGAGAGTTGCCAAGTCAATTCCCTTGGTAGAAGCGAGATCAGGCCACAAACCTAGGATTTACACAGGCTTGAAAGTTACTAGAATGAAACTTATACTAGAATTTACATTGCTTCCATCTCTATTCACTTAGCCTTGTGGTGTCACGTTCCAAATGGCTTCTATCAATGACACGGCAGAGTGTTGCTGCGTATCTTCGGATCTAAAACTAGGAGTAAAGGGGACATCAAGGAATAGCTAAGGCGGAACTCGCTTAATTGTTCTAATTAAAAGAATAGAACTGGGGTGCCTTCTTTTTTCATCATGTACTCGAAGTTTAGTGGGCTCGCCATTCTTGGGTTTTCTTTCCACAGCTTCTCCAGCAATACCTTAGTATCTCTTACGCTTTGAGCGGAGTAAACCCTTGAGAGCAAATCTAATCTGTCATGAATGAAGCCACGGTGTTCCTCAGTGCGTGCACAAGATCCAAAGATGGCCAACGGCCAGCAGAGTGTCGTTGAGATGGATGATTCGGGAGGTATCGATTCTAGAAGTGAAATGAAAGAATCAAATGCCTGTCGGACCCGGTAGGAATAGCCTGACGAATCCTTCCCCTCAGCGACAGATGTTGAAGCGAGATAAACCAAGAGTGCTTGTTGGTATAGTCTTCCACAAATATTGTACACCTCATTATTCGATTGGGACTGCCATGATATGAGTATGGAGATCAGTCTTTTGTGCTCTGTCAGCGTAAATTCTGACACTAGCCCAAGCTGCTGTTCCATGGCTAGTTGTCTAGCAGTAACTGATACTGTCGGGATAAGTCTGAGGAGTTCATGAATACCTCTGGTACCAGGCATTGACTTTATCATAGGGAAGAGTGTGGCCGTGTCGTTGAGAACCCACTCATCAGACTCAGGTCCCATAGTCACATGCCCCAGAGTTATGGTGTACATGTAACGTTCGAGAAGAAATGTTCTGGTTTGATCCGGAATCTCGTTCTCTGGAAGCTGAAGCGCCCTCTGAATTAAGGCACTGGCACCTTTAAGGTGATAGAGGGCTCGGGCTCCAGATTTCGCTCGAAATGTCTACAAATTGTCAGTAATTGACGATCATGGTTGTTTACATCCAACTTCGATTACCTCAACGATACAGAGAAGGACTGCGGTGAAAATCAAAGGAACCAACACGTCTTTTTGACCCTGGGCTAACAATGTCAGTCCAAACTTTTGGGCCTGAATTGCCTGCCCATAGTGCAGCCAAGTGGTTTCGTCTACTACAGCGCCCGTGAGATCCGCATAGTGAACTCCGCTGCATGCAAGCAGACTGTCCAAGATACTCTCATTTGATAAGGCCATAGGAACCAAAACAGAGACGAATGGGTTGCTCGTGCCTTGGCAGATGGCCATGACCTTGTTCGCTCGATGAACATAGTAGTGAAACAGCCTTCTGGAGCCTGGGGTTCTTATTTTGCTGCTCAGGATTTGCGAATCTAGAGCGCGAGGAATAAGAGCCAGACACTCCGTTATCAAGTTTACCGAAGAGCTATCTTCGGATCGACGTGGAGACGAAAGGAAGGGTTCGTGCGAAGCCATCCGGCCATTGCCCTGGGGGATTTCGGCCATTCGTCTCCTTTGGCGCGTCGGGTTCGTTCTCTTTAAGAGTTCTGAATGCCTTATGTTGCCAGGCTCTGGCCAGGTGCAAAGAATGCAATTCCTCAAGCAGTTTGCGCACTGGGGTGTCTCTCCACTGCACTTTTTGCGTCGCAACCTGCAACCAATGCACCCTGTGTGCTCTCTCTTCTGGCGTGACGGTGATGGCGGCTTCATTTTTTGGAGTGTATTAATGGGATATTAAACAACTCTTTAAAACAAGAGAATCTTCGTGGGGGATAGAGGAGCAGAAACAAATGGGCAATGCCTCTTATCAGTTCATTGTCGTCAGGACTGATAAACCCCGATTCATACTCGATGCTCTTAGCCTGGTGTTAGTGGCCATTGCGCCGATAAGAGTCCACAATCCCGATTGGCTGAGGCTTGGTATTGATGTGCACGAATAAAGTATGTTGGGAGGACTGAGTTACTGTATACGAGCGATAGAAGATGAATATTCCGTTTTCAGGTGGTTAGGATTGTGAGATAGAAGAGTAGGCTTTGCACTGACATTTGGTCCATATTTGCGACTATTCTTCGAAGACGATGGGAACTAAGACTCTCGGTACTTTAGCACTCACCTCTATTGAGAAACGGTTGATGCCACAAACTGCCAGCGAAAGGTCCGGGCGGTAAATAACGTCTAGTGGAATTGGTACCCTAAAGCCCGGGGTAAATTTACTGGGGTTAGAGCGGCTCCCGGAGAAATGCATTCGCCGACGACGGCCTGCCCCACCTTGGCTCTCATCCACCCTCATTCAATCTGGCTCATTTCGTGGCGACATTGAAACCACATCACCGTGATACCAGCTCCTTCGTTTCGCGGTTGCTCTCAACTCGCTAATCCGCCGCCATGGTTCTTCAAGACCTTGGCCGCCGCATCAATGCGGCTGTCTCCAACCTCACGCGAGAGCAAAACCTAGACGAAAAGGCAAGACAGGAGCACTGACCCTCCCCCCGCCATCACGACTAACCTAACCGTGTGCGCAGGCGTTCGATGGCATGCTCAAGGAGATTTGTGCCGCCCTCCTCGAAGCCGATGTCAACGTCAAACTCGTAGGACAACTCCGAAAGTCCATCCGTGCCACTGTCAACTTCAAAGAGCTCCCCCCCGCCGTCAACAAGAAACGCTTGATTCAGAAATCTGTATTTGATGAGCTGGTTAAGCTGGTCGATCCCCACGCCGAACCGTTTCGACCGAAAAAGGGCAAGACCAATGTCATCATGTTTGTTGGTCTGCAGGGTGCGGGAAAGACGACGACGTGTACAAAGCTGGCGCGACACTACCAGACTCGAGGCTTCCGCAGTTGTCTGGTGTGCGCTGATACCTTCCGAGCCGGTGCCTTTGATCAGCTAAAGCAAAACGCCACCAAGGCCAAGATTCCTTACTACGGTTCTTTGACGGAAACGGATCCTGCAGTCGTGGCTAGGGCTGGTGTCGAACAATTCAAGAAGGAGCGCTTCGACGTCATTATAGTCGATACGTCTGGTCGCCATCGTCAAGAATCGGCTCTGTTTCAGGAAATGATTGATATCCAGGATGCAGTCAAGCCCGACGAAACAATCATGGTACTTGATGCCTCGATCGGTCAGCAGGCTGAGTCACAAGCCAAGGCGTTCAAGGAGGCTGCCGATTTTGGAGCCATTATCATCACCAAGACTGATGGTCACGCACATGGTGGTGGTGCCATTTCTGCTGTCGCAGCAACTCACACTCCAATCGTTTTTATCGGTACTGGAGAGCACATGCTAGACTTGGAGCGGTTTTCTCCACAACAGTTCGTTCAGAAGCTACTGGGCATGGGCGACATGGCTGGCTTAATGGAGCACGTCCAGAGTCTTAACCTCAACCAGAAGGACACCATCAAGCACATTCAAGAAGGTATTTTCACTGTGCGGGATCTTCGCGATCAACTCTCCAACATTATGAAGATGGGCCCTCTGTCGAAAATGGCTGGCATGATTCCCGGCATGAGCAACATGATGCAGGGCATGGATGATGAAGAGGGAGGTAATAAGTTGAAGCGGATGATCTACATCTGTGATTCTATGACGGAGAAGGAGCTCGACTCTGATGGAAAGATTTTTGTTGACCAACCGACGAGAATGACGAGAATTGCACGAGGCTCAGGAACGTCTGTGCGAGAGGTTGAGGATCTTTTGACACAGCAGCGCATGATGGCAGGCATGGCGAAGAAGATGGGCGGAAACATGAAGAATATGCAAAGAGCTCAGCAAGCCATGGGTGGCGGTAATAAGGCGCAACAGCTTGCCGCGATGCAGAAGCGACTTCAGAGCATGGGTGGAGCTGGTGGAGCTGGAGGCATGCCCGACATGGGTAGCCTTATGAAGATGCTAGGAGGAGGTGGAGGAGGCGGCATGCCTGGTATGCCAGGGGGTATGGACATGCAGGCTATGATGCGGCAGATGGGTATGGGCGGCGGTGGTGGTATGCCGGGAATGCCCGGAGGAGGAGCTGGTGGACGCGGCCGGAGGTAAAGGAATAGTGAAAGAGTAGACTCTGGGTGGTCTGGTTGCTGCTGTCGTTTTTGTTGTGACTGCATGGGAATCGGCGTTTATGGCTGTGCAAAGAGGAATGCGGATGGATGAGTGAATGAATGTGGGCTATACAATGGTTGGGTCCAATCTGACGAATTGATGCACTTCTCAGGTATTTCTGAAGGGGATATTGCTACCACATTGAGAGGCACAGCGCACATGGATCATCATGGTACGGAGTAGATGACACATTAATCCTCGAATTAGACGCATTTGTCCACTCCGTCCTGTTCCACATGCGAAGTTCTATCATGTCTCAGCCTTTGCGGGTTTGTCGTTGTGTAATTGGGGCATATTGGAGCATACGTCAAAACTCGAGCATGAGCCTCTTCAACGTCAGCCCTGTTTGGCGAGCCCTCCCATGTTGTAATATCATGGTGCCCATGGGTTGGCGGAAGGGTGCTTCGCCATGACGATTCTTTGGCGACCCGCCCAATCACGATCCCTGTTGAAGACCCATAGTGATACCTGGCCGGGTGGCGCTATGGCAATTGTGGCATCGCGCGCTGTCTCACCAAATTATGGCAGTGCTTTGCGCCCTGTAAGGAACACGCTTGATTCTTCGATCCATCATCTAGATGTGTTTTGGAGGGGAAATATTAGGATTTGTTCGATTAGGCATACGTACTACATACACTTAGCTAGGTCAGCCCTAGGAACATGCTGCTTTCATGGAGATAGATATAAAGCTGCGGTGTTGCCAACTCAATGGCTCTGCTCAACATCAAGCACTCTCCAGCACTCTTCTTCCTTGTCTATTATCTGTTTATATTCATTTCTTGTTCACTTACATCAAATTTGGTGTTACCTTTGTTTCTCCTTATACTCCGTCATGAAGATCACAGAAAAACACTTCATCCTGGCTGGGCTGGCCACTGCCAGCGCTGCCGCCGTGGAACCCATCACCATCAAGTTTGAAGGTCGCACCGCTGCTCCTTCGAAGCGATCTTCCTCAGTTGATGTCAAATTGACCAATTGGTGGAACATCACCGACTACCAGTGGTACGGCAAGATCTCTGTCGGAACCCCTCCACAGACATTGTAAGTGCATCCTCCCACACGAGCTTGCGACTCGGGCTGTCTAACACACTTACAGCAACGTCCTATTCGATACTGGCTCCACTGACCTCATCCTCCCCAACAAGGGTTGCACAACATGCAGTAACTACACTCTTTTTGATTCCTCAAAATCATCTACCTTTTCCAAGAAACCCAATATTCCCTACAACATCACATACGGCACCGCCAGCGACGCCCAGCCCCTCAAGAAAAAAGCTACTGCGAAAGGCACGCTTCATTCAGACACTGTCACCATTGGTGATGTCTCTGTCAAAGATCAGCCTTTCCTTCTCGCCGACACCTACGACAAGAACTTGGGTCCTAACGCTCTCGGCCCCAACATTGAGGGTATCTTCGGTATCGGACCTCCCAACGCCTCCGTCATTGGCGCTTCTCTTGGTGAGGAATTGCAGACTACCCTGTGGGGTCTTTACTATTCTGGAAAACTCCCAGAGCCTCTATTTTCTCTGTATCTCAACTCTGGCAAGAATAGTGGTGCCTCTGGTGAAATCACCCTCGGCGGCATTGACGACTCTAAATATGAGGGCGACATCACTTGGGTCGATTTCAACTCCACCATTGTGGAGGCATTCCATGAATGGTACATTGACAACCCAACCTTTTACGTCAACAGCAAGGCCGTTAAGAACTCCAAAACCGGCAAGGCATTCCCCGGCGCCGTCACACTCCTTGACTCGGGTACTTCGTACATCATGACGCCTGATTACCAGACTGCTAAGGACCTGTACGCCGCCATCAGCCCGGAAATCAAGCAGCTTGATGAGCTTGGTACTTGGGGCGCTGACTGCGACGTCATGAAGAAGCTTGCTCCTGAACTGACCTTCACCGTCGGCGCGGGTGACAACCTCGTTAATTTGACCATGCCCCAGGACGCTTTTAACCTCGGCGAGTCGTCTGCTCATCCTGGAAAATGCCAAGCCGTTGTTCTCAACTCCCCCACGGTCATTAGTGATCTTGCATCCGTCTGGGTTATCGGTAGTCCCGTACTTAAGGGTTACTACACTGTTTGGCAGGGCGAGAAGCTGCAGCTGGGTGTGGCCAAGCTCAAGCCTTCGTTGACTAGCGGCGACAATTCTTCGTCTACTAGCACTTCTGCGCCTACCGCCACGACTGGAGGAGTGGGTGCTTTGATGCCTACCGCTTGGGGTATTGTCGCCCTTAGCCTTGCTGCTGCTGCTTTGTTTTAAAATATTATGGGATGAAATTGTTGTAGATATGCTGTGGTAAATGGTAGCAGCGACGTATAGAATTTAAATCATTTCTCTTGCTGCAAATTCGCCGGAGTTTCTCGTTTAATACTACCCTAACGCTACAGCAAAATCTTTGCAGCTGGAATGAAGTGGGTTTTGTGCATACTGGACGTGGCTTTTCGACCAAGTCTACTCGTTATTGAAAAACAGGCTAAGTAGTTAAGTTGCTAGGTAAGGCAAGCCATCAATGCAGATGCAGGGAGATGATAAAGTATGGAACAAGGTGGAGACAGCCATGAAGTTGAGTGGCTATCTAAATAATTGTTAGGCGGTGGACATACCACCATGGAGGGCGTCACTACGTGCGATTAGAGGGCGCCCGTACTCTACACCTTCTGACTACATTTCCTCCTCGTAAATACTAGGCAAAATCCATCGTAATAAAAGGTGGCATTCATCCCATGTGCATCCGAGCATCAAACTACAAGTGAATCATTTCACATTCTAGCAACAATCCCATTCGCGTATTGACAAGCGGACAATATGGTCATGAACTCACAAACCCGTTTACCCCTCCGCTTGGGCCGTCATGCCTCCTCACTCGGAATGTTCAACAGGACGCCATTCCCAGCCGTGTCGCATGCGGTGAAATATATTTGCAGCCAGAGGAGAGATATCTCAACTCGAGAAATGACCACCGAAGATCTAAAAAGGCTCAAGGTCGATCAGAACCGGATGATGGGCACTTTGCATCACACTTGCAGTTTTGGGACGGGCGCGAGATGGGGAAGGTTTGTGGAATTCATCTCTTCTCTCGTATCTGACATTATAAGATAAACCTGCTGACAATTCTTAAAGCAATCCAACTGATACAGGAATGTCCCGTCTGACCCTTTCTGATGATGACAAAAAGGTGCGCGACTGGTTTGTCGAGACTACCCAGTCTCTTGGATGCGCAGTTACTGTGGACGCCATGGGCAACATCTTTGCGGTGCGTCCAGGTCGTCGCTCTGATGGTCCACCAACCTTTGCTGGTTCTCATCTGGATACTCAGCCTACTGGAGGTCGATATGACGGAATACTTGGTATTATGGCCGGAGTAGAGATGCTGAAAATCCTCCAAGAGCACAATGTTGAGACGGAATTTCCAGTCGGGGTCGTAAATTGGACAAAGTATACCCACCCCCTCATTGATTGCGCAACTATTACGGGAACTAACTCCCTGCAGTGAAGAAGGGGCACGATTTCCCATCAGTATGATGTCTTCGGGTGTCTGGGCTGGGAAGATTCCCATTGATCGCGCTCATTCTCTTAAGGAAGTCGACGGTCCTGCGACAGTCAAGTCTGAACTGGAAAGGATCGGATACCTTGGTGATGTTCCTGCAAGCCACAAATCTACGCCCATGGGTGCTCACTTTGAACTTCACATCGAACAAGGGCCGATTCTGGAGAGAGCATCGAAAAAGATTGGAGTTGTTCAAGGAGTTCAGTCGTATAAGTGGTTCACTATCGATATCCAGGGACGGGGTAAATAATGTTCTCGTGGTTTTAGAAACGGCAATGATGGTTAACATGCATTCAGATGCCCATACAGGATCAACTCCCTTCACCGATCGGGCTGATGCTCTTCTCCTTGCTGCCAGGCTCATCACCCATTCTCACCGCGTCGCTACTAAGCACCAAGCCCTTGCTTCTACTGGCATCTTGAAATTGACTCCAGGCAGCACTAATACCATCCCCGGACACGTCAGCCTCACCATGGATATCAGATCGCCTAAAGACGAAGTCGTAGATCAAGTCGAGAAGCAGCTTAAGCATGACTTTGATCTCCTCGCCCGCGGCGTTGACGTCGACGGGCTCCTCCAAGGATCGACCCCAAGCTTACCTCTATCTCTTGCTTGGCGAACGGATACTATTTCAAAAGCTACCAAGTTCCATCCAGACTGCATCCAGGCTGTGCGCGAATCAGCCGAGTCAGTGCTGAATAATGGTAATGGGATGATTGACATCTCCAGCGGCGCTGGCCATGACAGCGTATACACGAGTATGCATTGTCCTACCACGATGATATTCATCCCCTGCAAGGGAGGTGTAAGCCACAACCCTGAGGAGTATTCTACTCCTGAAGAGTGTGCTATTGGTGCGGAGGTGCTGTGCCAGGCTGTTGTGAGGTTTGATCAGAAGCGAAACTGAAGGGAAATGAACTTTGTGCCTATTCAATTAGTTCGCGCCATTCAGATATCTGGGTGACTGTATCCCCTTTAAAATATGAAACCGCAACATTAAGATATGTCACGTACTCCCACCAAGTCGATTACAGGTGGCAAGGTATTCGCTATTGGAGTGGAGAGCTCTGAGCAGCATATAAGTGTTTCGAATCAATGACTGATAGCCACTCTGCTCGGTGAGGTTGGGAATACCTTTGTCATACTGGCAAATAAGGTCCGCTTCCTCCCCATAAGCCTAACGCCCATACAGCGGCTTTCTGATACTAACTAGGAAATTAGTCCAAACTCCTTATTCTGCTCCTTTGCTTTTGTGCCGTATCATATTTTCCTACCTATCATGTGCGTTCATAAGGTAACATTTGTGGCTGCTCACTGGCGCTTATTCTGTGTATGCGCTGGGCTAAAAGTGCTAATCATGTTTCTAACTATGCATGCTCATACTCCTTCTATCCCAATCAATGATCCGTCTCCGGCAACTCCAATATGACGGTTGCGACCCTGAGGTTTCACGACAAATGAACCAACATATTTAATGTGACTCAGACCATTTATATGGCTAAATAGTTGCATAAAGGACGTCATTAACTGGCCCTGCCGTGGTGAGGCAATTGGATCAGGACTGCTTGATTAGAAACAGGCTGCTTTACGGCCCGACTGGCTGCCTGTATGCGTGTGTACAACGACTGGCAGTAAATATTCCAGCATGATTTGTCTGAGTCTCATGAGCACTATTGGCCGACCACCCATTCTCATATTTTTATTCACTTCTTATTTTGGAATAAGAACCATCAACATTACTGTATTATTAAGTATTTAAACACTCCTCTGCCGTGATTCCTCGTCTCGCTTCTCTCATCTAATCAGGTTGTATTCTAAAATCAAGTTATTCTATTCTTCCCATCTCTCAGAAATTGCCTGTTCCGGTTCATTTCCCATCCCAATTGGTTACAATGTTCAGGTCCCACATCTTCCACGCCGGTACCCGAGTCGTATGTCATACAGGATACATGCGGCGAAGATTGACAACTACTATCTTCACTCAACTGGCCAATCGCCCTATTGAACCATCCTTCCTGCGTTTTGCCTCTTCGAAGGGCGTCAAGAACCAGTATGGGCAAGAAAAGGGACGTGATGTGGAGACGAGAGTACTGCAGCAAAAACAAGCTCAAGCTGCGCAGGATCCATCCAACCAAGTTGCCCTTCAATCAACCATGAAGATTGCCTCGAAAGCGGATAAGCCGTCGAAATCTCACGAGCAGTGGGTGAATTCCAAAAGGCAACGGGACTCAGAGACACCAGGGCCCATCGGCAAGAGTACTGTTCCTCATAAGACTGTCAAAATAGAACTAAGTCAGGTTCTCAGGAGCGTCGAAATTTGGATTCTGGAGTTGATGCAAAAGAACCAGCCTTGTTCGCCTCGCCTTGGTGCTGCCTCTTCGGATAGAGATTTAGTGGGCGAGCAGGCGACTTTGGAGGACCGAATGCGTAGTATCTTGCATGGCCTAATTGTGAAGCTTCCCCATGGGAACGGGTGGAACCATTTCTTTCAGGAAAAGACCATAGAAGAGCGTGGAGCTGAGATTTTACAGCTGATTCCGAGGGCAGTCAGGCGCATCTTGGCCGCACCTAAGCCACCAGACATCTCTGACTTCAGAACCCTAAAATTGGAGAAGACAGGGAAACGGGGCGTTAATGGTCACATCTTTCAAACAGAACCAGCAAACTGTTTACAGAAACCGAGTTCAATCTATGTAGACTCGGTTACAAGAAAGAAATGGGGGCCACTTGGTCAGCAGTGGGACGATCCATCACCGCAACGATTCTCAAAGCTAAACCCACTTATCCCGAAACATGGCCTCGACAGAATGATTCACTTTACTCTGTTTTCACTTCCGGCGGAGTCTTTAGACAACTATGACGTGATGGAGGCGGAGAAGCTAGTTATTTTGGGGGAAACAGTACTAGCCGTATGGCTTGGGGCATTCGACAACAACGGAAAACTTTTGCTTCGATCACTTTGTCCTTGGGACTTGAAACAAATTTCTTACGAGGGACGATGCAGGTATAGTCCATTGGCGAGAAATGTTAATTTGGTTGATGTACATATTGCACGGTTGGGGAGGTCATCTTGACAGGCGTGGAAGTAGTATTGTGTTAGTTAAGTGAGGGGTCTTCATCATTAGCAGTATATGCTGAATATTATGGAACGTTTATTGGGTCATCAATGTTAACTAGTCCTTAACCTGTAGGCATGTACAGTAGTGTAAGTCTAACGCGACTTGCGAAGGCCGTTTTGTGGTGTTGACTTTGACCGCCTGTAACTGGGCTAGAGGATTCCGAGCCTGTCGAGCTCTTGTTGAAACGAATGGAAGCTGGGCTCGGTAGCTGGAAAGCTCCGGTGTAAAGTGGACGATTGTACAGTGAACACATGAATCGGGTGGTTCAAATTCAAGGCTTTCAAGGAGCGGTCAGATGAAAGCAGATTGAAAATAGTCAGGATGTCTTGAATTAATCATAGCTACAAAGAGTTACGTGCATTCACCTCTATTGACTAGAAAAAAATCACCCTCATCCTGCTTTCTCACTCTCTGGACCTCGCCCAATCCCTTTGGTTATATCATTTCACCTTATAAGCGCTGAATGGAAAGTTTGTCTAATATCTTTACTAGATACAAACTGAGTCACTCTGCCTTGACACGGCTATTACCATTCAAGCCAACCCCAAGCAGAAAAGCAACCCGCACGGCTGCCTGACCCCACAGACTTCCCAGATTCGCCCAATCTTCGGCCCTCCAGACAAGAGGATTCCAGAATACAGTGTCACCAAGAGCTGCCCAACTCGCATACAGATGAAGGGCATCGCAGATTAAGATACCAATCAATACTGCTCTCCATATCCGAAGATCGTTTGTCATTCTCAACAGAATAGCCTCGTTGAAGGCGAAGAGCGCGTAGGCGCCAGCGAGGTTGTCATAAATAACTTGATTATCTGGCGCATACTTGCCAGTCGGAGACATGGTGTTGAGAAACAAGGAGGGATTGAAATGCAGAAGCAATGAACCGGAAATGGCTGCAAAAGGCTCAAAGTTGAGGAAGAGCGCACGGTAGAGAAGAGGAATGTGGGGGTTGCTGATTTCATTTGTCGAACTCATCTTAAGGTCAAAGGTAGACTTATTTGTCAGAAAAGAGGCTATCAACGAGATCCTGTATTTAAAGAATTGTATTCGAGAGCTGAAGAAGATGTGCAAAGTCGCAGACGGCTCAGCCAGAAGAATCCTTAATTTGGGCGGGAATACTAAGCTTGATGCGTTGCTGGTATTGTTTTGGGTAAGTTGTTGTCAGAGAGGGGTTTATCCATAAGATCTACCAAAGCCGGAACTAATTAATGCCGAAACACCGAAATCAGCCTTTTGACATTGACAGGCCGATTAACATGAACAACAAAGTCGGCAACATGGCTTCTGAATTGACTAGAATTGGTCATTTAAAATAGGTGTTTGGGAAAAGCAGGTTGACTCAGCTTTCATCTATCACTTGAGCGTAATGGTGTGAAACATCCTGAATTTTCCATATACCTTACTCTGGGTGATTTTGAAGATCAACAAAAATAAAGTGAAGATAGGATATGAAAATGACTTGTTTCTCCTAGAATTGTAGTTGCTGATATCGGAAACACTATTTCATAACGTCATATAATCGAACAGATTGAGCATAAGGCAGGGAGCACTCCACTCATGCGCAGTGTTATAGATATACTACACTGTTACTAGAGGGAAATCTTGAAGGAGGCAGCAAGATGCGAGGAATTATATGCATAAACAGCATAAACAGGAGCAAACTGAAGTTAAGCAAGTGTTGAATTTGTGCTAAAATACTTTTTCTGAACATAAAAGTAACCCTCAGCCAGCAGGGTTGACTTATTATCAGGCTTTGCTTGGTAACATGGGCTAGAACAAAGCTGGGGTTTTCCACTTGTAAGGTGAGTAGCTATACATGCTGATCCTATAACACCGTCCTTGGCTACCAGGCCAGCTTGTCGCTCGCACATTCCATCGCTCGACATACTATTCAAATGAGTCAGTTTCATACCCTCTTACATAGACAAACGTGATAGACTTACTTTCTTCAGCTTTGGCAAAAGCTGAGCTTCTGCACTGCTGCACCGTGGCCAGTTTTATTTCTCTTCCTTCGATGCTCTCCTTCTTGAGGTGGGCTCTCACCACATCAGCAACTTTCCATTGATCATCTAAGAAGAAGAGTTAGCTATGATTTTTCTAACAAGATTCAAGGCACACGTGCCGCTACTATCTTCAGGTAGCTCATCGCTAGAGCTGGCGAGTTTCACATATGTTTCCTCGTAACTTGAGATGTTTGATTTGATTTGGCTCCTCAGGTCATCCTTGGTTGCTTCATCAAACTGAAAAGAATCGTCATTTTTGGTCGAATAGACGTCACATAGTACCGTTGTGCGCTGCGCCGAATCTGGAGAATATGTAATCTGATACCAGAACGCGCTACCGGCCTTTGTGTATACGGTAGTCAATGGAAAGAAGTGTAACTGGCCAACGGGCGAGGGACTGCGAGTGGAAAAGGCACTGAATCTGCCACTTGCACCACTTTTCGAAAAGGAACGGGAAACTTCACTATCGATCTGGAAAGGAGCGTTTGCTTTTGTTTTTTTTGTCTATTAGTATGCCTTTTTCGAACATCATTTCAAGAAATCGGAGTACTTACCTGCGACCTTCCAATTGAATTTCCCTTTGTACTGCAGGCTGCATAGATATCGTGAATTGGGACTAATTCTAGCGGGTCTCCCAACCTTCCTCTTGCCCAAGAGCTCGCTATCGCCTGCATCTTTGTTCCCACTCAAATTAATATGAAGGAAGCCATAATTATCGACCTTTGTGTGAATCTCAAAAAGACTGTTCTGGCTTTTGTCAAAGCCAGCAACATGGTCGAATTGTGGCGCCTTGATGAGTTGGCCCTTGGTATCGTAGCTCCACCCATGGTACTTGCATCCAAGAACAGATGATGAGCCGGATGCCTTCTTCGTTATAGGAAAAGCTCGGTGGCGGCAGACGTTGTGAAAAGCGCGCACGACTTTGTCCTTGCCCAATATAAGGAAGAATCGAAAGCCAGCAATTTCATACGACACATAGTCTCCAGGATTGATGAAGCGGCTGCGATGGCTCACACAAATCCAGGTCTGCAGGGCTTAAGCGAGGTCCATGACATGATGTAAGTGGACTTACCTTGCTAAAAATGGCTCGCTGTTCAAGCTGGAAAACTGTATCCTCGGTCCACCATCCCTCGGGGAGGCTAGACGACTTGTTGATTTGATCGTCTGTTGTGCATGCTGCTGGTCGGATGGCAACGCTGGGCTTGAAGGCAGAATTGATCCGATTAACGAAATGCCGAAAGTTCAAGGAGATGTATGTCACAACGACGGCAAGACAGCAAAATAATATATGAGGAGAAAGGTCGACGGAGCGAAACATGTTGGCTGACTTGACGCAATGTGAGGGAGATGATAATTAGTTGCAGAATCAGGGAAGAGGCTTTGTGCACAGTGGCAGATAATTATATAGAAATCAGTGAAGATAGCTCAAAAGGGCTTCTACCTGTGTTTAGGGCGTGTAATGGCTTGTGGTGATAGACGACTAGGATGTGTGGTAGCGGCGTTTCGTGGTGCATTCCCGTGCCAATCGTTTAGCAATTCCCAAATCAGAAAGTCGGTCCCTTGACCTTGTGATAGACGTTAGACAACGCAACGGCGGAGTATTTGTACCAATGAAAATGCAGACCGAGAAACTTTCAAGTAATAAATCCCTATCAGTCTTAAAAATAGGAATGGATGCATTTAACCCTTTAGGAAACTTGATCCTAAATGGGATTCCACCATTGGGCGCGAATCTTTGCTGGCCGGGCCGTGAGGGGAGGTGCCCTTCCGTCATGTGAATATCTCCGGGTGTTCAGCGTTGCTAATGTTACCCCGCGACTCCGCGATGGTTTCAGGGCGGGCCGTAGCGAATGGCAAAGACACACGACTGTAAGCTTGAAAGTGGATCAAATAAAAGGGGATTATATTTCTAAGCCTTCAAATGTATCCAAACTCGTAGCTTCACTCGTCAGAATATCACGGCCAGCAAGTGTGTCGGTGAGTAGTAGCAGACCGAGAACAATGGCATCTTCTAATTGGCTAGATTGGAGGGATTGGTTTGCCTAAAACAGAAACGTTTACTGTACCTAGCGGGACTGTTAGTGGATCAACATAGACGTGTCGTGTTGACCGGATTGTACTGCCTGGAACGGTGGTATGAAGCGACATAGCTTGTACTTGTCACCGGTTTCCCGCGATTTATCGCAGTTATATATTTGCTATCCTACTACACAAGTTGGTGATAATAATCTTGGAAAATCAAATACAAATTTGGCTCGAAATCAAGTGAAAAATGGCTCCTCTCCCAACGACTCTGCCAGCCTCGTGGTACACCAGTAAAGCCATATACGGCTTAGAAAGACGGGCTGTTTTTCTCAGAGTTTGTCTCTCCCTCAATTATATCCACCTATATGGTTCTCACGTTAGCTAGACATGGATTCTGCTCGGCGCAGTCACCCGATGGCCAGATGTGGGACAAGACTACCCCTACGACATGGCGCAGGTCAAGTTCACTGTTCGGCGAGGTTCTTCCGACTGGAAAAGCCTAAAAGTCTTTTCAGACGTTGATGTAGGTTGTGTCAGATTCTTATTGGATTGAAAGGAGTCTAATGTGGCCTGATACACTTCATAGGGTTCCGAGATGCGGAGCCACTTGACGCCCACCGGGCTGCTCTTCACCACTCTTTCTAACGAGACGATCGGTTTTGAGGAATTTTATCCCGGCTTAGAAGAGTTGATTGCAGACGCAGATTTCACCCAGTTTTCAGTCAGGCGATCCCTCAAGTATGAAGGCAACTACAACTGGAAGACGATGGTCGACGGCTTCCAGGAATGCCTTCACTGTCTCTACGCACACCCGGCATTCTCCAAGGTCTATGCACCAACCACTTACAAGGTCCTGAATAAGCACAATTACTCTCAGCATCTTGCGGAGACAGATAAACCGAATGATGGCCTATTCCTCTACTTCTTTCCCAACTCCACCTTGAATTTATATGGAGGAGGCATGTCTTCTTTCCGTGTCTGTCCGTCTGAGGATCCTCAAAAGACAGTGATGGAGTTCGACTACTACCATCGCGCACCAGTAGGTTCTGAAGAATTCGAGAACTACTACAAATTTGCACGTACCGTCGCAGTGGAAGACCATGAGCTTTGCGAGAAAGCGCAAGAGAACCTTGATGTTGGTATCTATACTGAGGGTATCCTCAATCCGGACAAGGAGAATGGTGTTGCGTGTAAGTTGAACCTACTAAAATTTCATCGAAAGATGTGCTCATCAGGAATCATTAGATTATCAGGGCCGAGTTCTTGAAATGTGCGCTGCCCAATTTGAGGAAGACAAGGCAACGTCAACACCACCAGTTACTTTGGGGCCAAATCTGGTTCAAGTCGTTGAACCATCTCTTGCTTGATATTGCGATGATCACACAAAAGCCGAGCGGGTACGGTGCATTTACGCGGTTGTTGGTCTTCGAGGACAGAATGAGACCTTTACTTCGCAATCTTCGTTTAATTTAAATTTAGCCAATATTCATGTAGTTCTTTTTTTTTTTCCGTGCTTCGGTCTGTTTCGATCTGTGCTGTGACCGATCATGTTGGCAGACTGAGGCCTGAGCTCATGCCATGGTTTTGTTGCCGTTTCGCTACGTGGCACATTTTTTCACCACAGCCCCATGGCAAATTTCCAAGATTCCATCAAGCACGACTAGACGCAATTATTTTTTGCTATATGTTCTTATCTCCATCGATTGCGCCATTTTTTGATATCTTAAGAAACATTGTTGCTGTTTATCAGGAGTTGAAGAGACTCGGCCCGTTAGCCTAATTGTTTGTCACGATGCTACCAAAAGCCTCTCACTAGGGTCCACATTACTATCAAACGTGATTTCGATTAAATTCCCCGTTAGATATGATTCACCAGCATAATAATTGGTGAAATATGCATAATCACATGCAACCACTATATGCATGTGTATATCTATGATTTGAGGATCTGTTCTGCTGACGCAGGATGGGCCGTTTATCATTATTGGCCCGCTTACTGAGAAGCGCGCTAGCCCATAAACAGAACTCTCAGCCTGCTTTATCCCAAAATGGATTTCCCCGCAGGTCTTAGCTGATGAGCGACGATTACAGTGTATTGATATCATTTCTTCCCGTCACGAGGCCATGTTGTAGTTCACTAAGTTCCTTCATTCATGGAGAAGACCTCGACTCCTCCGGGTCGGCCTGATTCCCAGCATAAATGTCACGACTTCTCCATGCTTAACCGATCAAAGTCCTCGGCCAGGTATCCATGACATACTATGTCAAGATCAACCCGCAAACCAAATCAACCACGTCAGTTACTACCCGCCGGCTTCAGCGAGCCAGTTCACGGAGAGGCAGCGCCAAGGCCCAGGCATGAAAAGAGTCGAAATGGTTCGTTTCCATCTTCTTTAGTTGCTGTTTTGAGTTGCTGTTCTGAGAAAGATTATCGGGACAACGCTTGTGATGAGATGATAGTAGAGGAAACTGAAAGGCGTTGATGATATAGGGTGCGTGACTTGTAAGGCAAGACGAAGGAAGTGCGATGAAGCAAAGCCATCTTGTTCTGAATGCGTCCGTCGTCGGGTAATTTGTGGTGGGTATAGCAAGGATCTGAGATGGAAGGAATTTGAGAAACCGGGACAGGTTAACGCCTCTATACGCAAGAGTATGTAAAAACGTTGGCACTCGTCAGTCAATACAAGACGTACTAACAGCAATAGACACTCGAACAACGAACAACAAGCCGAACAACACCTCTCGCACTTCAAATTATTCGCAGTTTAGTGAATCTAATGAATACACGACTCCCAAGGTTCGGGATTACAGTGCTCGCTATCCTCAAACACCCGACCCCGTTGTCGATACTCCTTTCAACCTATCCTTTAGTCCATCAGAACAGCTGGTAGACCTCGACCTATTCTTATCAAACATTGGTGGTGTTGGTACTCCTATCGGTCCTTTCACACCACGGCAATTTAGCCCAGAAGTAGCAGAAGGCGATGGCGCCACTGAACTCCCAAGCTTTCTCAATCTTCAACCCTCCGATCCCGATACATCCGATGCGCACCCTAGTTCAGGTACTCAATCAAGTGCGGTGGAATGTAGTAATGCTCAAAGGGCGTCGCCGAAATCCAATGATCTTGATCACCATAACGAGATAGGGGCCCTGCAACTCGATTCAAGCACGCCCTCCTCCACGCGGATCGATGGACAGGGCATGTTCCCATTTTTCCAACAACTGCACATTCACAGCGATAGTCCAGAGATCATAGCTCTTGTTTATGATCGTCGGATATGTGAAGTTCTTTGCATCAAAGAGGATCCGACTGGAAACCCTTGGCGAAGGATAGTCTGGCCCCTAGCTAAGGAACATGCGGCACTTTACCACGCAATCGCCGCCATGACATGTTTTCAAGGGGCTAACTGTCTACCTAAATTTCGTGAGAAAGGGATTCGGCATCTTGTCACCAGCATTCAAAAACTCTCGGTTGCAGACGACAACAGCATGCGCCTCGAAGTGGCATTGGCTGCAACGCTCGCCCTCGGCTTCGCTCAAACCTGGTACTATCCGAGATCATCTACCGGGATCGGTCATATCAACAGCGCCAAAAGCTTTCTCCAGAAAGCTCTCTCCATGCATTTGGTCTCTCAACGACCCGTAGGTGATTTGGCCTGCCTCAGCTTTCTTGCGAACACTTGGATATACATGGACGTTATCACGCGTTTCACCTGCCACAACGTTCAATCTCTGGACCTTGAATTTATGACTGCTTGCAGTCTATTTTACCCAGTCTCGGATTCAAGGCTCCAGGTCGATCCTTTGATGGGATGTGCAGGGACATTGTTCCCTTTAATTGGTCGCGTGGCGGACCTTGTCAGTCGCGTTCGCAGGGCTCAGCAAAAACCAAACTCTCCCGCCATCGTTTCTCGTGCCGTTGAACTTCAGATTTCCATCGAAAACTGGACTCCTCATGTCATTTCAGACGAGGCGCCAAACCCCGATTCCCTTGTGTCAGACGCATCAGATTTAACCCAGACGGCAAACGCGTATAAGTGGGCCACGCTACTTCTCTTATACCAAGCCGTACCTGAGCTTCCCATTCAACTCTCGTTCTCAAATATGGCGCAGAGGGTCCTTGTATTACTGGCTACTGTTCCGATAGGATCACGTGTCAGCATTTTCCATGTTCTGCCTCTGATGATAGCTGGCTGCGAGACCACGGAGCAGGAAGACAGGGACTGGGTCCGCGACAGGTGGCAAGCTTTATCCACTGGCAATAGCTCTGGAATTGTCGATCGGTGTCTAGAGCTGACGTCGGAGGTTTGGAGAAGACGCGACAGCTATAGAAAACGCTGTGAGTCGTGTTCGTCATCTCGTGCTGAAACAACACCTAGCTCGCTTACTTCCTCAACGCCTGGAGCTACTGGCTCATACGCGAGCCCTAAAGAAGGAACTATGAGGGGGAGTCATGTAGAAGACGCTTGCCAGTGCGGTCTCGGTGATATGGAATCCAGAGAGTCCTCTCTTTTCCCCAACCTAGCCACCTTTGTCCAAAATCAAGACCCTAGACCGGGCGCCGGGTACATGGGATATACGGTAAGAAGCAAATTGCATTGGCTAAGCATAATGAAAGAATGGGATTGGGAAGGTAAGGCATTTAGTCCGTGATTCCATTTTAAAGCTAACTTGTCATAGTTATGCTGGGCTGATAGATTTCGAGTGTAGAGTCCTTTAATTACCTCGAGGGTAGTACATGCGAGGTGAATGTAAATAATTCGTACATCATATAGAGTATTTAAGATCCATGCTTTGGTAGATTTGATATGTGCTCAAGAGACTATCCGTATGTAGATCCAGATGTGAATATTAATCAATCAAGTAAAGGTAAGTCGGACGTGTTTTCGTACTAGCAGCTAAAACCCACTCGCAAATGAGAGCATGGCACCAGGTGAGACACTTCCAGAAGAGGGGCACTGGTACGACGGCGAGTGGATGGCGTGGAACGGCCCATGGCGAAGTTGGATGTGGAGGAGAAGCGCCATTGTCCATGAATGCCATTTTTGGCCGCAATGAAAATAGTGAGAGAAACGGGTTGATCTGCAAACCCCCCCAAAGACCCGAACAGTATCACCGCAAAAGAATTACATGGATAATGGGAATAGTAAACGGTCTAATCTGGGTTGTAAGCATTGCTAGGAGTAGCTTTTAGAATTTGGGCCTTTGAACAACCCCTCCGCTTGTTCACCTTAATCTCATCGTTTCATTATTTAGCCGCACTGGATGTGTTTTTTTTCTTTCTTTTTCTTTTCCTTTTTCTTTCCTTCTTCATATCATATCCATGACATCAGTGACTAAATAAACTCCTCGTAGGGTGACACTTCAGATCATAGCGGATGCCTACGCCTAGCACTGTAAAGGGAGATCTCGCTCGCGTTTACGTCATAGTGGTGGTGTCATGACACAATTGACATTGCTAGTTGTCCTAACTTGAATATTGTCTATATAAGACAGACTCACAACAAAACTTGCTGTGCATACTCCAGGATAATCTATTCATCAGAAAGCAACTATTACACTTTTGAACAAGTTACATTCAATCACAATGGCCGACAGATCGAACGATCCTTCTATGCCCACTAGCGCGATGGACACAAACTCCATGAGCACCGACAATAAGAACCGCCCCTTAGATGCCAAGGGCTCAATTGGCCAGCATTTTACAGGTTTGTCTCCCAGGTTCAAATTCAGGATATGAGATGTAACCGTTTGTCAGAGAGTGGAGCTATTGGTGGCACCGCTCAGAAGATTGGTGGTCCTTTGGATAAAGAGGGTATGATCGGAAAGCAATTCACGACCCAAGGTTCGATTGGGGGTATGGTTCAAGACATGGCTGGAGGCGACAAGAAGAAGGAGTAAAACTATTAAATACGGCTCATCCAACGCAGTTGATTACTTTTATCAAAGCTTTCAGACTTGAAAAAACAATAAGTCACCAGACAACAAAGTAGTCGATAATACAGTGTTTTATCTAAACCCATATGACTTCGTCTCGATCAGTAACGCATTTGTAGTCTCTAGTCGCTGCTTGCACGAATTCCCTTTTCCCTTCGACGATACACGGTAATTGGCTTTTTGGTACTCGTTAATTATTCATTTAACTCTGGAATTGTCTAAGGGAGGTTTTTTCGGACTTTCACTAAGATCTGAGTTCTTCTGGCCGTGAGATACCTCTAAAAACACCCTCCTTTGCCCTCTGCATAGTCAGCGCCGCAATCACCGCAGCCCCGACACCGCTTCCCTTGGAATGAAACATCACAACAGGATCCCCATCTCTCCTCTTTGGCCAGTCTAAAATTTCCGCAAGGGCATGAGAAATTTGTGAAGTGAAGTGAGGGTTCTTCTCATAAAGAGAGCCCTCGGCACCGACGTGGCACGTTTGATAACCCTTCTTCTTGCATATGGCTGCTACACCGCATGCTGAAAGGTGAGCCGCTCGTGAGATGATAAGCTCGGCGGTGTCGTGGATGAACCGAAGCTCGAACAGGGTACATGAAATTTGCAGTCTTGAGAGAAAAAAGTCTTTGATGCTCTCCAGACCCTCGGAGGTATCCCTATCAATGGGTTAGCATGATATCGATACCTAACAATGCTATGAGTGGAAACCTACTGTTCTATAGTAGACACAATAGAAGAATCGATTGAGAAAGGGTGTTGGATTTTAGAAATACTCTGCCCATCGAAAATGAGGCCTTTTTCATGGGCCACTACCATGATAAGGCGAAAAATCTCGCCTAGATAGTGGCCTGCTACCATCTTCTCGAACGTCTGTTGCCCTGGACGTGGTGACTGTTCATCAACGATTCTGTCGTAAGGAGTTCTTGGCAGAGCTCTATGTTCGTTGTCGAAGGCACCCCATTCGCAATTGATGATCATGGGTGTGTCTGGAGATATGTTGGTAAGGTCTGAGTTGAAGATGGAGCCACAATTTTCCATGTAGGCGGCATTGCAACCCGTCCCAAATACGCACCCAATTTTAGTCTCTGGATCCATGTAGGTAGACGCCATGAGTGTGGCGGTTGTATCGTTCGTCAATGCCGTTACCACAATTGGAATATTCTAAGATTGGTTAATAGCTTTTCGTCGAAGAGATAAACGTACTTACTCGTCTTGATAAAGCATCCTCAAATTGCTTAACCACATTCCTCCCCTCGACCCCCTCAACATTGAAACTTTTCGTCCACCGTTGCAGGACTCCCTCGTCGATATTATACTGGGTCATTGGATACGAAAAGATGAAGGTGAGAGGTAGCTTTCCTCCTTCATCCGGTTGAAGATGATGCTCAGTCAGATAGTCTTGCAGGCGGGAGGTGATGTGGTCCCATAGATATTCTGCCCGTCCATCTTTGAGCTCTTCTGGGATTGGATATTCTGACTGTTGGACTTTAAGCTCCTCACCATCTCCTGGCAGGGTGATATAATAAACTCGAAGGTTCGTCCCTCCCATGTCCATTGCTAGGTAAGATCCTTTCTCTTTACCGCAGGGGAGGGACATGACCCATGTCTGGTTCATCGGCTAGAACCTCGGTTAGACAAAGTGATTGATCGCGGAAGGGTGAGAGTTTTGCACTTACTATGCTACCTCCCTGAGCACTCAGCCCTGGCTAGTTTAGTACAGGGACATTTTTGAGTACATTGCTCGCGGTTGGGTTCAAGAAAATTGGGTAGATCGTACCTTTCTCGAGCTCCAGGACAAATCTGTCAGTTATCCCTTTCAATTCTTCTGTGTCGATGGTGAAGAGATCCCGAACTTCCTCAAGGAGCGATTCTAATTGAGCAATTTCGGCTCCCATGATGACCATCTAACGTGCTGGGTAATTATGTGGTGGTGTCTCCCGAATAAGCGATCTTCTTTAAAGCTGAAAACCTGTGGCCCGACATTGCATTGTTGATGCATCTCGAGCACGCGGGAATGACGACATAATGATGTTTACCTATTAGTAGAGTGGAGATTGTCCAATGAAAACCTGCAACGCCACGTCGATCAATTCCGTTGTCGGGTCGAAGTTCGCTATGATGTCTTGGAAGCCGTCGGCATCACTTGGAGGACAATGGTTTTGCATAAAACTGGCCGTATGGAACGCTAGCTTTCTGGCGTTCGCCCTATTTAAGGTATTAAGAAATCTGCATAAGTGTCTCTGTCCAGGCAAATGCATTGCAAATGAATATTTTGTTTCCATCGCCATGAGCAATTCACGATGTAATTGTGCAGCTAATTACCTGCATTATTCCTATCACAAGTGTTCTCAACAGAGATTCGCCAATATTTCCCAATCTCGTAAATCCCCGTAGCATCGCGCGTAGATATCCTATTCAGAAACTCGAGTCTGATCGAATAATATCCAAATACATCCTGTCGGCTTGCAACCAACATCTTCCAACTCTTTTGGGCCATCATTATACAGTCTCCAGCGACATAATATTACTCGTCTCACCAACCGCCCGTTTCAAAATCAAGACTAGCTCATCCAATGCAGCGAGGAATTGCACTAAGGAATTCAATATGACAATGTACTCCCTCATTCCTTCGCAGTCAATGCTGTCTTTGCTTGGGAGTTTGGTTGGGTCGCGCATCCCCTCCTCGACATGTTCTCGCGCATGCGCAATAACCTTGGTGAACAACGGCGTGGGCAGCACAGCCGGAAGTGGATCGCCGCTCTTGAGTGCTTGTTGAACGAGAGAGAGCACGGCCATTATCTGGGTGATGAGGTCCTCACTTATGGCACCAGTAGCTGGGAAGATTCTCGTTCTGTGCTCCTCGGATAGCCGTGAGGTGTTTAGCAGCACCTGGGTGATGCACTGGTTCAGTATCATGCATCGGTCGCAAACCAATACCAGCGTTTTTGTATCAAAATTGGAGGATGAGAACTCCAAAACTGTTAGCTTTATGGGTCCGACAATGGATAGAAGGGCCTCGCCAACAGCCAAAGCCTCTTCTTCGCTCACTTCCCGCAGATCTGGCGCAGGGTCCTTCCAATTGGATGCAAAGAGTGCATATCGATCTTGAATGCTGACGAGGGTGTCTGCAAGTAGATGTCGGTAATGACGATTTGCCGAAGGCGGTTTCGGTACAAAATTCACAATAATACAACCTGCAAAGCCGAGAAACACGAGGACGATGCGCCGCCAAAAGACCGAATAGCCTACGCCAGGGTTGCCGTACGTCGGATTGTGCTCGTCGATCCAACTGTAGCCAGCCACAAGGTATGCCGTCGCGCCCATCATAACTCCTGCGGGCATCAATGCTGGAGAGGAAAAGAGGCGCCACCACATCATAATAATAATACAAACCGCCAAGATGGCGGCGAAGCCGTACGGATTCCCGGAACCATTGCCAGCGCCTATGTACCACGCCACCATCCCGATAAGACCGCCAAGAATGGTGCCCAATACTCTGGCGAGGATTCCGTAGATCATGTCGGCCGTGTAGGGGACCAAAGCTAGCTGCGCCATGATGACAGCCCACATGCCTTTGTTGCGGTAGTAGAAGCCTGCGCTAGACCTAACAACAGCGGGGACGGAAAGGCCAATGCTGAGAATGACCATGCGGAGACCAAAGATGCCTTCTTCGCTCCCGAGCCAACTGGTGACAGCCAGCAGTATTCTTCCTCCGAAGCTTCTCTTGCGACTATTAGGCATTCTCATCGTAACCAATTCCTCTCGAGCCGATTTCACATTCGGGTTTACACTCTCGGACTTGGTTAAATTGGGGTGTAGTGAGGCGACCGTTGGTATGCGTGTAAGACCATCGCCAAGGTCCGCGGCCGTCAATTTGTCCTCCGATGAGTCTTCGTGGCCGAACCATTGGAATAGCAACATCAATCGGCTGGGAAACCAGACTCGAACCTTGGTTCTCGTTCCTTCTAGTTCCACAACTTTGGTCAGAAGCAGGTCGAGGGCGTCTGCTAGTCGGAACAAGCGCTCCTGAAGGAGAATCCTCATCATAAGTCCGGTCATGGATGGAATCGTACTAGTCTCTACCCTCAACAGTCCATTGTCATCAAAAAGTTTCTGCGAGGTCTCAGGAAGATAGCGAGAAGTCGAGGTCATGAAGATGTCGGTCTGGGCGCGGAGCTTTGAGAGCACAGCAGCGTGCCTCTGCCGCATATCTTGGCCGGGTGCCTTGCGGACAGGGGCATGGGCCAATGCCTCACTGATGGCTTCAAGTGACTCTTTACATGCCTCAATCAGTTGTTCGCCGGGTTCCGCTAATGACTGAATACTCTTCTTAATCAGGTCGCCCCGGTCAGGTCTATTCGACTTGACATGAAATTCGACCGCTCGATCAATCTGATGCTGCCCGACCTCGGCCGTTCGCTGCTCACTGCTAGTGTCGTCATTGGCAGCTCGTGCGCGGTCCAATGCTTCGACAGTCTTTTCTTTCCGCACCTGTCTCTGCCTGTGGAGCTCTGTCAGACCGATGAAGGCAATGATGAGTCGTCGAAAGGGTTCACTCAGTGTCGATAGATCATCTGAGCCCCATCTTCCAATAGACACGTCCAGAGGCAGAAATTTGAAGAAGGGGGCCAGTTGCTTGTAGGCTGAGAGGGTCTTGATTCGGATCCCAACTAACTTGGCCTCACTCATGTCCAGGTCTGGATACTTGAGGGCAAGGATGCTGGCATCTAGAAATGTGGGCATTAAGACAAGGACGTCTCTCATGCCATCGAAGGCTTCCGATGTGGCTGATGTAGGGAAGATGAAGATATTACAGACGAGACCAAGGCCGGCGGCGATGGCGCAGGGAATGGCGATAAGCTTAGCCAGAGTTCCATTGAAAGTTGGGAAAAGCGGTGCTGTAGTGAGATATATGGCGCAGACAATGGAGGCCAGGATTTGTACCAGTATGAGTTTGGGGAATCTGACACGAAGCCGGGCCTAGCATTGGTCAGTTAGTTGCTTTTTCACTCAGTGTGAACAAGGTCGGGAAACGTACAAGCAAATACAAATATAACCCGATCATACAAAAGTAGGTAATGGTAACCCTCGTATCCAACATGAAACCATTGAGAATCTCGACCTTGGCAAATTGGGCTGGATTCGTGGCGTTTGCCGCCTCTTGCTGAAGCTCACCATATCGAGCCAGCATTTCCGAATGCGGGCGAGTCGCGAGGGCGGCTTTCATGGAGATGACACCCCAGGCCCAACTAGTAGAGACACCAAGTAAAATGGAAATAGCCATGATCAATTGGACGAAGGCAATGCTGGACGGAGGGGCAATGAACAAGACGATGCTGGAGAAAGTGAGCACAATTGAGCACAATTTGGTTCAAAGAGAGTATGGAGTGCCTACCATCCAAGAAACGCCGTTCGGCCAATCGCTTTGAGAGTTGGGTCGATGATAATGAGAAGACTCATGATCCAAACGGCCAGAGAGCACTTGAACAGCGTCTTGAGGTCCTTCATGTTAAAGTGGTCGAGCCATGGCGGAAGCTTTATGCCAGTCGATGGCGGCTTTGTCGCGTCGACGAAATACGGGTTGTGAATGACTTCTGGGGTGTCTCCTCGACCAGAGTCGGTTGGCGGCATTTGCACCATCTTCTCATCGGGCTTCGACCCAGGGGACGCTTCTAGGTCGGAGCTGGACATGGTGAGGACGACGAGATTTAAGCGGTGTGGTTGATGTTGAAGAAAAGGCTGCACACGCGAGTCTTTTTCATCGCAAAGTGAGACAAAAACAAACTTAAAGTTAGATTGCCATCTCTGGATCACCAGGAATACGAGGCTTGGCCAATGCTTGGTCCCTTTGACACGACCTTGGATCCCCCGCGATGTGATGTGATGGGCGCGGCGTGATGCGACGGGATGCGATGTAGATTTGTGAGCAGGAAACAAGATGCCCGATGGCTTAGGCATCCAGTCAATATTAATATTGGCGGGATTGGGTTTCCAACGGGCGCAAACAGCATTACCGACGAAACCGACAGCATTTGTTAGTTGGCAATGGATGTCATGCATCCCACAAGTGCCCCATCACGGTCCGTTTCTCGCCGACTTGCCTGTAAAAGGACTGCCGCTGTCTGGTTGGCTACAGGACTTAATTCGCATGCGGTATCTACAAGCATAGCTCAGCCCTACTGCATCCAAAGCTGCCGCCTTATCCGGCCCAATGCTAGCGTTTCCATCACATGAGTCTCATCTGTGCTAGAATCCGCCGGTTAATCAATTAATTAATCGTTTTCCAGGCTTCTTACTTCGTACATCGTACACTAAAACACGCAGATCATCGGCATTCCCCTCTCCGACTGTCCGACTTCCCACGTACCGAGCTTATGCGCTTACGCATCCATCAGTCAGTCAAGGTGCAGGCCCCAACACGCCCCAATAAGCCTAAATGACAGGCACACGCCACATGTAGGCCAGCTTTATCTCCGCTCTCTGGTGCCATTTTTGGGACGCTTGCCAAACTAGTGTGGTTAACGCCGTAATGAGACGTCTGTTAGCCCCCTTTAGCACCCCAGATTTGACAGAAATTCCATCTGTGCTGTCAAAAACGTGACAGGCATACTATGGGAATCTTGTTTTTAGTTGAAAAATACAGTAGTGGAGCACATTCTGCGCTGCGACACTGCCGAGGAGGCATAGCCTTTATTGATTTGGGATGAATTCAAGGCTGCTAACCAGGGTCAAGCTACACTGTTACTGTTGCAGTACCGGTAGTCTCTTTAGGTGGAGGCTACGGTTTTAGGCTTAGCATGGCCTTGGATCTCGGCAAAGTCTGTTACGTGAGTTAGGAGTGCAATCGCAGGAATATCACCTATCGAGTGGAGTGGCTTGGACAAAGCAGGTAGTCAAGGGGAAGACTCGAACGTATTGACAAGTGTAGTATATACTCCCTAGGAAGGATCCATTTCGGATGACGGAAGGGAGAGCTAGGAAAACCCTAAGATTTATTCCCAACCAAAGCACATCTCACGACCTCAGATCCTTGTTGCAAAGTTTCATAACTTGAGGATCGGGCTTACATGCCGGCCAGGAATCCAAGAATCTTGGATTTTTACCACGCTATTATTGGGCCTGAGGTCTATTTCAATTTCTGCACGGTGTTCAAATCCAGTGTCACAGGACATGGATTATCCTAGTTTCCTTTCGGTATGAATAATCCGACACTCCGAATGGAGGTCATCAAGCGGACGCAGGGCTTCCAAAACAAGAAGTACATGGTTTCCTGAGACTTATTTTTTGTCAGAGAAACAATGACACTATGGTCTGAGCTTCCACTCAATGTATAACCTTCCGCTGGGTTGTTGAGCGTCTTGTTGTGGAAGAAGGCGGTGGCGCTGACAGCAGGCCCCTGTTGAACCACGCTGCGAACCATGCAACCTAGAATCGGCTTCTTCCCGAGGGCTACCACCGTTAGTTGTCGCATCAAGAACTAACTGCTTCGACGATTGATAAAAAGGAGTGCACGCATGTGATTCGTATGAATATTGGGCATAAATATGTGTACCCTCAGCATTCCGATGGTGAGAGCTCGTTAACAAAGATGACGGAGAACGCCCAAGTCATGGTGAGTTCATCACAGGGTTGGGTTTTAACACACTGTTTGAAGCGGAAAACAGCCAGAGAACTGCCTCTACAGTCTCAAGGATGAGATATGGGGCAAACACCAAAAGTGCTCGTGTGATTGTCGGTGTAGCCTAAGGACGCCCAGAACCCACACTTGCAGGCGCCTCCAAACCAGGAGTCACCACTGGAGGCAGCCCCATGGTCGCTGTGGCTGATTTTGTTCGCCTGCTCAGACAGACTAGCAATTCATTCTGATAATTAACTTGTCAGTGGAAATTTAATACAAATCTATCACCGCTGCAGAACCAAAGGCAGGGCGGAAAGCAACGACTGGGTGGAACCCAGTGGTTCTGGCAGCTGAATAAACCCATATGTGCTAGGATCCCGCGACCTGGTCACCTGGAGACCTTGAACACTCCACCTACTTCGTCCGTTGCCCTCTTTTCTTCCAGGGCTTAAACTATTGGGGCCTAATTAGTTCCTCCCGAAGTATTTGGTTGGATAGATTGTGCCGCAAGTGCTTCATGGCTTGCAGATCGTGATTGCGCCTCATGGACGTCCATAGCAAAGCTAATAAGGCGATTATGTCTACGGCGTTGGTTCCCTCTGAGAGCAGGGCTTCAAGCCCCGCTTTCTCGTTATCCCGCATTATTCAACTCTAACATAAAACCAGCCGAAAACCCGTCGTGAGCATCTGGACGGGGTATTTCAATGTGTTGGCCGGCCTAGGCCGAAATCATGGAAACTCTTGGAGCTGTCGCCAGCTGTGTAGCTTTGGTGGAAGTTTCGCTGCGAACGGTCGATCTTTTGCGTAGCATACCTGAAATCCAAGAAGATTTTGCAGACCTCAGGAAACAAGTGAGTGTCTTGACCATATGCCTTACGCTTCCTAGCGCCGTCCAACTCGGCTGATGTTGTTGATGGATACCTAGATCGCCCGAATCGACGGAATGATCAAAGATGCCCTAAAAATTACAGGCTTGTTTCCACATGATCAACTATTTCCGAACCAATTCGGACCGTTTGGAATTGTTCAAGTTGCCGAACAACTACGGGAGATCAAAGACGAGCTCGAAACCATTGCAACTAGTTGTTCACGAAAGCCGGAGGATAAAACATCGGGGGCGAAGAAACGTAAATGGATCACCCACAAGGCCAAGATACAGAGACTCTATGAGAAGGCGCGTGATGCAAAGTTTGATTTGCAAGGGGCCATCCAAGTTCAACAATATTGTATGACAACGCTATGCAGTTCTAGGGAGGACAGGTGAGATCTGCTCCCGGCTTTTGGCAACCCTGTGTCAAAATTCCCCTGCAATTGCGATTAACATGCATGGCAGATTACTATGTGAGATTCTAAACAGGGTCCAGTCCCTTCAGCAACCAAGTCTAACACAACCACCTAACACAAACGGGATTGAGGAGTTACCCGAAGCTGAGTCTACCAAGCCCGATCCATTGGATAAAAGTGATGGCACCCAGATCAGCACTATCGGACCCAACACGAGAGAGGGGCTCGTGCTGCACCAAAGACAACGAACTATGGCTAGCAGCTCAAACGCTAGTCACCGATACATTCAATTTCAAGGGAGAGGGTGGACAGACCTTTGCACCGACATGCCAATGACAGCATCAGGGTGTATGAAGGGTTGTTTTTGCCGATGCCATTTCAACCACAAGCGCTATAAAACTTCGAGTCGACCTGGAAACCTCCTGGGGTCCTGGCTCATCAGGTCTGCTTCGTTTAGGGAACAGTGCTCGGATTCACAGTGCCAACGACACGTCGAATTTTATATGAAGCTGGAATATCGTCTTCCAAATTGGCTCTTGGCTCGATCAGCATCATTCAAAGCATCATTTAGCACCTTGACAGGTGTGAGTTGCGCACTACGGCCGATTAGGATCTTAGGTCATGACGACGAAGCTTGGAGTTTGGTACAATCTCCAGTAGAGAAATTCCAACAAGCACTCAAAGACGGAACAACCTATTATCCAAACGACACATACCAAGATGGCGAAGGACTAATCGAGGTGAGAATAGCTAACATTATTTGCCCGCAACGCATAGCCTAGCTGATCCGGGTGGTAGATGGCTATTTATTTCAACGCATTTGACGTGTTAGAATTGCTACTGAAAGAATGGAAGAATGTGCTTCCAAAGCAAGGTTTACCGAGGTATGGCCTTCCATCTCCCGTCGAGAATCTGAAAATGAACCTAGCATTGATAATTACCTTGCAGAAGAGTGGCCTACAATGCGAACATAAAAAGAGGGGCTAATGTTGGCTTCACTGACCGGGAGGTCAACCTGCTGCATCAGGCAGCGTTATGGGATGAGGATGACTCGGAGTGGGCCACAACGAAGGTCCATATGGCGGCTTCCCAAGGATACGGTATGGAGGAAGCGCTGAGGGATGAGGGCTGGGCTATTAATGAGCTCGACCAGGAAGGATGCGCTCCTCTTCACATTGCAGTTCGACAAGACCATATTGATGTAACAAGACAGTTGATTGAAGCAGATGCTGACATCAATGTGCGGGACTGGGAGGGGAGAACACCTCTTATGTCGGCTGCATGTTTTGGCAGTGTTAGATGCATGAAGGTGTTTCTCAAAACCAAGGGCTTGGGGCTGAAATCAGCCAACGGCGGGACGGCACTTCACTTTGCCGTGATCGGTGGGCACGCTGATGCAGTCGACACATTGGTGGTGGCAGGGGCATCAGCAGCTGCTCGCAATACCTGGGGCTACACGCCGATGCACCACTTGGCCGATGTCCATGGCTCAGAGCATGCAGTAGCGGAAATACTCGAGAAGCTTCTTGACGCGGAAGGCGTTGACCTAGAGGCTGAAAACAACTATGGACAAACGCCAGCAACCTTTGCTCTCTTCAAGAACAACCCATGGGCCCTGCGCTGCCTTGTTGACGCTGGGGCGTCTCTTCACTCTATCAATAGCACTTCAGAAAACATTCTTCATGTGGCCGCTCGTCGCAGCGGCATTGAAGTGTTCCGCTATCTGACCACTCTAGAGCTCTCACACATCGATACTGAACTGCGCGACTGCCAGAATGATACTCCATGGGATGTATTTTTGCTCTGCAATCACACACCCACCTCCTTTGTTGATGATCAACCGAATGCGGATCCTGAGGAGCAACAAGCTTTCATTGAGCTCTGCCAGGGCATCCGGGTCAGAAACTTAGATTATAACATTCAGGCCTTAGAAAACTGCTGGCCGCGCTGGAAGTAACTGGCAGACATGTTGCAAGCATCCACGTGGCCAGTTTGATCAAGCAAATGAAAGACTGGAAATGCCATGACTTGGTTGCATGGTACCGTGGCATCGCAAACATGATCTTGGAGGACAGTCTAGGTCCGGCTACCGAAGCAGTTAGGGATGACATTGACTCTTTGAGAAGCCAAAAAGAATCACCGCCATGGGAGCGGAAGTCTCCTAGGGATGGGATCCCCTAGCGGTCATCCTATATAGTAATTTCTACTTCAGGTGTCAGAAATAGGCGCAGAGCGGACTTAGTCTAAAGACATAAATACTATCTTTCCTCCTCTGTCTGTATAAGTAATCAAGGAGTAATGAGTTGCAAGAGAAGCCCACCGCCTGTTAAATCTAAGCCGCTAGATTGCTTAATGCCTACCAAGGCTAGCCGAATGCTCCCCGACGGATGGAAGAAAAAGCCAAGACAAATAGTGGAATGTCAAGAAAAAGGCGTGCTTAGAGGATATACCAAAGCACATGTAGCCCTTGAGTGATACGTGCTTCTTTCTAGGAAGCCTAAAGAGCTCATCTCGATACCCGGCGGGGGCTGCTACTTGGTTGTTGGGTATCCAGCCATGACATTGACGCCCGTAGTTTGCAATTCATCAACGTGAGTACATCCCTGTCCCAAATAGTGGTTTACCACTTTCACAATATCCCTGAAATTGATCATGATGAGCACTCCTCAACTAAATCGTAACACAACATTAAAACGCACTATACCCTTTAGAAAATCCAGTAGCTATTTAAGGCACCTATCATTAAAGTAGTTTTATGTGCCTGTCTTATTGACGCTCCCAAGCATGAGGGTATTGTGCCATTGCCCTTCCGTGATCCCCTTCTCGTCTAGGCTGCATCAACTCTCTTGCTTGATATCATTGATTTCCGGTAGAATCCTTAACTCTAAATTCTTGATCCCGTGGGTTGTTACCCCATTAAAATGTGTTTGTCGAAACTGAGCCGAGATTGAGCTCCAATGAATTTGTTCCACTTCTAGATTGAAATCACATTATATGCTTAATAGTACATAACCGCAAATGCAATCTGTAAAAGTACTGGTACTCATACGAGCTAGCTCGCCAAGTGATGTATACCCCGCTATGTTAACTCTATCGCTTCTCTATTCGCTCTATCTACCCTTTCAATCTCCTAGATCATAACGACCAACTCCCACCGGCGTTGTGGCAGAATATTCCACAGCTTGAGGAAAATCACTGTGCTCATGTATGATACCCGGGCTCTCATGCTTCCCTTCCTGATCACTGGCCAGCAATACAGCCTGTACTCTCCACGGAGTTTTCTTGGCTTAGTCATATGTCCAGCAAACACGGCGACCAATTCAATTTCTTCTAGGCCCTCATTGCCGGAAGCATCTGTCTGGTGCTCCTCGAGGATGCGGTAAAACTTGTCTCCAATCATGATAGTGAATGGATATTTCTGGCTTGTCATTTTCAGGCCACTTGGTGTATGATAACGTGATGTTGCTGAAAATCCAGTGGACGGGTCGTATTTCACCCTTGCCGTCTCTGTGTAGAAAGCCAGAGTGATGTGTCTCATTGATGCAGTTGAGTACAATTCTGCCGGTAGACCTTCGAGTGTCACATCCGTCTCCCAACTTTCCCTAGTTTGGCTAGAATCTGACCCGGCTGCTAGTAGATGCCTAAGTAGTTTCGGCTGGGATCGCCAGTGTGCACCATCTTGGACTTCTATTAAATCTGTACCCATATCGAACACAAAGAATTTTGGGCTGTGAGCGCTTGGCTCGTCTCCAAAAAAGCTGATAAGTTGGCTACCATCAGTCCACGCCATCCACGACCAAGTCGGGAAAGGTACTTTAACAATAGATCCATCCGTTTGTTTGATGGGATGTACGCCTTTGCGCATTCGCCTGTCTTCCATGAGTGACCACTCCCACATAAGACATGACCCAAATGCACCATGAGGCAGGCCCCAGGAGAGCTTTTGACCACCCCATTTCTTGTCTAGGTAGTTCTGTGTCCCAAGATAGGCACGGCCAATGTCGTCCTCGAATGTTAGCCGACGAGTCGAGAAGGTGACGGCAATCTGCTCATATTCGAGGGGATCAAACTTGGCGTCATGTCTTATCTCTTGCCCACCATCGGCCGTGATATGGTCTATTGTATCCTCACTCAACAGCCCTTCGCGACAACTCCAGTACACCTGCTCAGAAGTGAAAAAGAGCGCTCTCCGTGAGACAAGAGCTTCCTGAAAGGTCCAGGCACGCTGTGCCCATGGTGTTGAGGATATCCACTCCGGTTCTTGGAACTTTGTCTGCACACGCAATTGCTTGTGGTCTACTGAATCGATAAGCTGAACTCCTCTTTTCTCCAGAAGGCGCTGCTCAATATATCGAGTCCCGGGACGGACTCCGGGAATGCCACAGTGGGCATCCGAACCAGATGCAGCCACGATGGTTAGGATACTCTCTGTGTATATGGAGTCCATTTTATCAACCGATTCAATCATGTCAGACTCATCATCTTGGATGATGCAAAGACTGTCGACCCAAAGATGCTCAATCTGTAGCCTGTCACAGATAGTGATGGCATCCCTGATAGTTAGGGGTAGCATGGAAGTCTTGAGACACCCTGGTATCTTTAGACTGGTAATATTGTCCTTGTTCAGCTGCAGAAATGGCTTCGTGCCCCAGACATAGCTCAATGTCGCAAATGGCGGCTTGAAGAGTCCGGGAATTTCAACAATACACATGTTTTTGATGTCGACTAACCGGAATCTCGGTATGCTGACCGCATTTCCATCTCTCTGACAAATGCTATGTTTAGAATCGCAATTTCGTATCCATTTCCCAATCGTATCGAATTCAATGAGAAGCGGCCTTGGCCGGCCCAAGGTGGGTTGTAGGCTTGCCACTACTGTTTTTGGCTGATCGGACCCCATTCCGTATGTTTTCTCGGCCAGACTTCTTACATTCCAACTCCCCGGAGAAGTATACGTGATAGTGCTCGGACCATACGGAGTTTCAGACTTGTGGGTGACGGGGACACGCCCTCCGGGACCGGCTCGCTGCAGCAAGATTCTAACCAGCCTCATTTCGAGGCTGATGGTTACTTCCAGTATTGATCTGTAAGTGATGCCCTCAAAGCCAAAAGACCAGTTGCGAGCTTCCATAAAATGTTTTACTAAGATGCCAACCCTCGCGTTGCTCATTTCCTCTTCTGTAGGTGGTATAGGGCCGTCAGAACCGAGCCCATAATAATCCTTCATCCAGGTTGTGTCATGTCGCAGTCGATAGTCAATCAAGCCAGCTAGGTTAGCACAAAACTCACATTCGTCTCCCTGGAGACGCAGGTCCTGGAGGGTAAGTGGAGGATCTTCGCGATGCTCGCCAGGGAAGGCATCGGTGCCAACTAACTCAAACTCGATTGAATCACACCAGTGCATTAGGGGCGATAGTGAGTTGATGGGAGTTGAGTGAAGTTGCGCTTCGTGGGGACACGGTAATAGTGAAGAACCTGGATAATAAGGTGAGATTGATTTGATGCCAAAAAGGTGAGCTTTGGCTTAGCTGATGCCTAATAGCACCGCCCCTCTTAGTGCGGCATTTTGTTGGGATCCATCACATATTAGAGCCAGCTAACAGTGAATGAGCCGTCTCAAGAGCGAACAATTTGTTTAATTTGAATACGTCTGGAGAGCAAAATCTCTACTGCGTGATACGGAGTAATATCGGATCTAAATGGCTTACACGTGTATTAATAGCGAATCACCTGGTTCCTCAATACCGTGGCTAACAACACTCGTCCACCCCCACCTTCACCGCAGCCAGATTTTCACCACCACACTTCAAATGCATATTGTGCAGCCAGTTCAAATTCAATGGAGCAGAGAGGTGGGGAATGAAGCTCCCATTCCGATGTTTAATAATTCGCTTACCATCCCCGCGCTGAATGCAGGCGCGCAAGAGATTGGGAGTGACTTCAGGCTAAGACGGATAGTGACTACTGTCTAGGACGGTGTCTGATGACGATACCATCTAGGCTTGGATTCATCTCTTGCAAATGACCAGCAACATTCATTTACATTAGTTATTAATTGATATACTATCGGTGTGATGTCCTCTACTGTTTGACCAGACCTACGATGAATGCTTTCTCGGGGTTTCATCAAGAAGCAGCAGTCTTCGTTTCTCATTCCCTTTGTTTGGGACATTGATGAATAAGTCGGCTTTCTTTTTGTAAGCTGGATGTGATTCAAATACATTTCTCTCGAATCTCTTCTTTATTCCTAGTACTCCGTACAGCATTGCGGTGTCCGTCAATAGATCACGGACTGTATTGAGCTGAGCAGTCAATTGTGGCAACAAAATCACAACTCAATCTTTTTTTTACAAATGCGCAAATCTCACTATCAACCGAAAATAACGGCAGATTGTTTTCCAAGGATCAGAGAACCGCTCTTGACTTCCCCGACGGGCAAATACAAGCAGCTTCTATGCATAGCTAAACACACCAAATACAAACGGTTCTATCTCGTTCCGTCCCTGCCAAGCACCATCGCGGTTTCGAAACAAGCCGTTAGAAACTGGACCCTCCATTTCATGACCCTCCAGTCGGCCTAGCATGAGGAGACCCGCCTTTGTAATGTCGTCCGTTGTTGAGGGCCGCCTCAACCTCTTCGTCGGACAGGCTCTGTTTGCGGTCCGGATTCCTGTGCGCAACGCCCTCTCGAAGATGAGCTCGCAATCCTGCACGGCTTTCGTAGTGCTCTGGTCTTTCGCATATTGGACAGTAATACAAAACATCCACTGCGAATGATTCCCATCGCTCCGTCTCAGCACGTCGATGTCGGATGCCAACAGCTTGAATCGCTATGGACTCGATTTCCGCGCTCACACTCGGTGTTCTGAGATAGGCCTCAGTCTTTTGCCTGATCTCACCAAGTGTAATCTCACCCGTGTTCGCTGGACGCCAGTCATCGAGTGATATTTTGCAGAGATCCCCTTCGACATTAAACCTCCGCACCTCCTTTAGTTGAATGGCTTCGGCATAATTAAGCCATCCTTCAGTTCCATGGGTTCCCTCGCAATCAAGCATGCTATCTTTCCCGTGGCGGATGATTTCCATGTACTTCCTCAAGAACTGCTTTCTCCTAACATTATACCTTGTATTTGCCCTTTTCAATGCTTTGATGATATCCTCACCGTTAGCAGGCCTTGGTGGATCGTTGATGTCGTCTTTGGGTTCTTTGAGACCAGTTCCAATGCTGACATGCAGCGCAGGGATGGTTCCATGTAGTCTGTAAATTTCTTGGAGTGCAAGCAACGAGGGGTTGTTTGCAGCCATACCCCCATCTAGGAACTTTCTATTCCCTATCTTTATCGACTCGAAATACCCCGGTGCGGCCGTCGTTGCATGCGCAACCTCCCAGATTTTTGTTGTATGGGCGTTGCATGGGTTTGAGATGCGTCTTCCATGTGTGGTATTTCTCCGAGGAACGAAATTATTGTCATAACTTCTCCAAATGTACTGTTTCGACACACCACCTCCTTTTTGAATGCTGAAAGAGATGACCATACTGAGAATAAATCTGTCAGTAAGAAGGAAATGTCAGACAAGGCCACTTCCTTACGTTCGAGTACGGTCTTCTCGGTATTTCAGTGGTTCGTTACAAGCATCAACAGGTGCCACGTTACTATCATCTTGCAAAAGACTTTTTAAAACGACTTTCTGAAATGCCATTTGCGTTTTATCGCTTGAGAACTTAGCTCGAGGGAGCCAGAGAAGCGAGCGCTCGTGAAACCATCTCGGTTTCCCGAACACGGCATTGCCGAAGTCTAGGTACTGGTCTAATGCCTCATCTACCGTCATCCGCAATCTTCCCAACATGATGCTACTCAGGCTATGATTTAGTGTGAGCCTCTGTCAATAATCGCGGGATCCAGAACTCACCCCCCTGTCGATGTTCCAGCTAGGTAGTCAAAGTAATGGCATGGAAGAAAATCGTCCACGCGATCTGATAGTTGGTGTGACGTAGAAGGCCGACACTCTTGAGTCCCCATCCATGGGTACGAACTGCTCGAGCATACGGGGAAATCAGTATGTGCTCGTTCAATTTGCCGAATCCTAATCATTATTTCCTTTAAAATAAGGAGACTGGATAGGCCACGAATCCCTCCACCATCTAAGAAAGTTAATCTTCTGGGGCGAGCACATCGGTATTTAATTCTCGTACCAAATGATAGAATTGTCTTCTGAGCCCAGGGGCCTTCTTCGTCGGAAATATCTGAGTGCGTCCGAAGGGGAACACGAGCTAGAGAGCCGGTTGTATTTGGCATTCTTGTTCCGGAATCTTGGACTCGAGCGTCGGTAGTGTCTGGGTTTGTCGTCATATTGGGTCAACTGCATTTACGGCTAAAATATTACTACCAGTAGTGATGTTTCTAATAGCAGCTTCAGAGAGTTGGGGGATATTGGGGGATAGAAAATGTGTAGTTTAAGTGAATTTTTAACTCGGGTGATCGTTGGTTGAACGCAAGCGTTATAAATCAAGGCACGGGCTTTATATGCAAATACAATCAGTTGAGCACCGAGACTACGGCGCGGCTAAAGAACCAATGTTCTGTGACATATCTCAGCCTCTAGCAATAAGGCAGCCGACCTCCCGTGGGGTCATGTTATCATCCTTGTATGTGACTATTGTTGTCAAGTCCTATTCGCTCATATCGATGAGCCTTCCGTAGGAACTGGTCAGCCCGCAGTTTGCGCCTTGGTGATTAGCCTACCGTTCCTATTCTGTTGGCCACATATGCAGGACTCAGGGGGGAGGACCGCTCGAGGCGGCGGCACTAATTACCAACGAGAGAAGCCTTGTTTTCGTGCCTAGAGTACAGAAAATACATCTTCAATATGAGGCGGATGTAGTACCATAAATATCTATCTTCCAGTGTGTCAAGTACTGTAGATTCACTCTCCTCTAATCTCTGTATCCTATAATTCTATCCTAATGAATACCTTCATGCGTAAAGTTTGTAAATATATTTTCAACAAAAAGGTGCAAATGCAAACTTGGTCAGCTGAAAGGGATAGTTGCTACCATCCTTATTGCGCCGCTCATTAATATTCTGGCAACTTCTATTGGTAGCCTTCTCAATAAATAATAGTGATAGTGTAACCCCGGTTGTCTGACTTGCAACCGCCTCCACCGCTTCTCAGAGACGCCACTAGCATTAGTTCTACCAGGGTCTTGTAGGGGTGTGAGGGATTATTCTCCCGAGGTTGAGGAAATGATAAGCCAAGCATTCAACTACGCATGGTGGCAACTGAGAAGAACTACATTTCTAAATGAAGGGGCGTATTTAGCAGCGAAGAGTTCCTTGGATGTAGATGGTCGGTTTGTAAATTATGCCATATTATCACGCTTACCTCCCCTGGACAGGGGAGTTACGTCCTACTCCATTCTTTGAATTTGAGAAGTCTTTTAATGCACCATCTTGTGAATTGAGTCTAATGTTATAACATAATCAATTGATTTGTATGGTTAACCTAAAGAAATATGAGAAAGCCAATTTCCATCACTATGCATATGTCGTACCCCCCAGCGCGTAAAGTCCATTGCGAGACTTCTCGCCGTTCGTTCAAGTGTTGACTAAGTAGAGCTCAGAACCGGCGTTGAGGCATCTATGGACATTGTATCGGATTCCCAAGCTCCAAAAATTGATTTTCGCCACCTTTTCGTTCTTTCCAGTCTCCGGCTGAAGCATTTCGACGTGAACAAATTTCTTCAATCGAGGGACCTTCACTGTTTCGTACCCCTTGCCTGGAAAGGTGCTTGTTAGGAGTCTATCGTTGGTCTGCGGTATGCTAATTACCTGAGACAAATGGAGTTAATACTTTCCTATCAATCTTGCACTGGGAAACTTGGGAATCCACTGTAACCTTTAACATAGGCGAAGTCTAGAGACCGGAGTTCGTCTGATTTCAGATCCAGTACCGCCACGGACTTATTGGGATGAAAAGCTGGCATCGCGAGACAAGCCGAAATGTGTTGTTGTTTATCAAGATGGTAAATCGGGGGTTTCTTTCCAAATGGGTGATCCGCTCGTGTATGGATTAATTTGATTCTGGGCAGAGTGGGAGGAGCTTCTTCAAAAGTAGGAGATGAGGGCTCAAACTGTCATGTTTGCCCAAGCGCCGTGGTGTGGCCATATTGAATCTGGCCAGTGGCCAAACGACAACCACAGCATGGCAAATTTGTACAAATTTCTCAAGTTCCATTGGCCTATTTCCTTTCCCCAATATACTCAGCCGCCCCCACTGTGTCAGTCTAGATGGTCAGTGACGCACCTCGGTGCCGTACTGTCAATTAGCACTTTTCCTGGTGGCACATTAGGCGAAATCCCTGTGTCTTGTGACCCTTGCAAGGCGTTATCATGGTTTGATCATTCGCTAGCGGAACATGCACATCGATAAATCGGGCTCCAAAGGCCGGGTTGTCATGCAGCCAGGCAAATGTATGATGGAGCCTCGTCTGTCGAGATATTTGCCACGGGGCACATTCTATCCGGGTTGCTAGGAGCATGATGTCTCCATATGGATTCTGAATCATGCCTTTTGTGCCACTGCCTGATTTATTTGACGGCATGTGTCGCTACCTAACTGTAGGTATTTCTAGGTTTCCAAATTTCACTCTGCAGGTGGTGGCGTGAAAATGATCGGCCTCACCTGAAGCCTGCATCAGCTGCGTGGTGTTTTGGGAGAGGCAGAAGCGAAACAGGCCTCAGAATTACAAGGAATTAACCAAGTTCAAGATAAATGCAATGGTTATTACTCTATATAGCCTAGCTAAATACTTTCAGTAGCTGTAGAACCAACTCCCTCGGTCACATCACTGGTGTCTTCATTGTCTGGGAAATACCGGTGAGTGCTTTGTACGACGCCTCGAAAAATCTAGCCAAGTGAAGTGATATGGTGCTGCATCCCTTACATGACTAATGATAAATTACTCGAGCGTGTTTGTCTTCGAAAGGGGTCATGTCCCCAGTATTCAATGGTGGCGAGTTCGTACATCGACTGGGGGCAGTGATGTCTGCCGGGTAATCAGGAACATGGATGGTATTGGAAAATTCTAATTAATCTGGTAAGAGAAGGATTCGCTCGGCGAGATTGCGTACGACTCGGAAGAAAGGACTTAGACGGCAGCGCACACTCCGCTGTCAAGCTGGACACAGCAGATCAGTATTCATGGAAGATCGAGAATTCCATCGCCCACTAAAATTTCGAAAAATGTCTTTCTTTAAATGCGAATGCATTGTTATTTCCTCAGTCAAACTTGTAAGTTGTTTCTATCGCAAGCTTGCGTCTAAACGCTTATGCTTAGCGTCTGTCTCTAGCACCTACCCGTAAGGAAAGCGAGAAGGGTTTCTAATTCGTTCATGGCTTGAGTCGTCAAAAGCAGGCCGAGCTATTGTCAAGCTTTATTACTTAGATACTTGCTGCCTGATCCTTTGATCCGTTTTGTTCTCCGAGAAACTTGCTTTCCTGTCCCACAACTGCCTTTGGCAGCGCAAAGCCCAGACCAAAGAAGACAAACGCCGCCCACTTCCACCGAAACGGATTGAAGGCGATGCAAAAGAAAAACCACCAAAGTAGTTCCAAGTAAGTGAAGAAGTCAAATGCTCCTGTCGGGCTGGTTTTCTTCAAGACTTTCGTCATGTCAATCCATCGCTCCATCCAAAATGGTCGAGGACGGGTGAGTGGATCGACCAAAAACATAAGGAGGATGCGCGTGTAGATGCCGATGTGCCAGTTTCCAACCGTGCCAATAGCAGAAAGATAGGTACAGTTAATTGCCGACACGGACGGATGAAATGGCGGAAACGTTTGCAGATACCAATTTGGCGGGCCGTAGGGCTCATCGAAGGCGTCGTCCGGGAGAAAGTTCAGAGATGGTCGCTTGAATCCAGTTGCCATCACGACGATGTCGGCTTCAACAACTTCCTGATGGCCAGGGCCACCTTGTGGAACACCCTTCGCGCGACGATTCACAAGCACGCCGCAATCGACAAACTCTTCAATGTCGCAGCGCACCCACTCAGCATCTCCTTGTCGCAATTTATCCATAACGTCGGAATTGACCATTGGAGTGTCCATGAACACACCTTTATCAGCTGGTGCGAGATCCTCGAGGTCGCGATAGAACAACTTCTTGAGAAAGAACTCGGGAACAAAAGAGAAAAGAGTTTCCTGTCCAAAAATGTTGAAGCTGAGCAGTGTGTCTACAATTAGATTCCGTGGAATGATCCATTTGTCAGAACGAGAAAGAATCGTTGTTTTCTTAGCATCCTCAGCGGCTGCGAATTCCAGGGCCTCAACAGCGCTAGCACCGCCGCCAATGATGACAATGTTCTTTTCCTTGGCGTCCTTTCTGCGAAGATGTCAGTCTTATCTCTCCTGTGAAAGCAAGGCAACACATGGAGAACCTACCCAGTCAATTCACTTGAATGGTAGATGGAGCCTTTAAACTGTTCCATGCCTTGGATGTGTGGCATTTTCGGGGCACCACACGTGCCAATCGCAGCAATGATACCATCAAATCGCCCAAAGGAGGTGTCGTTGACAATCCATCTTCCGCCGTGTCGGTAGATTTTGTCCACTTTGGTGTTGAATCGAGTGCGCTTCTTCAGACCGTATTGTTGAAAAATTTGTTGTACTTGCGATACAATCTCACGGCGATTAGGGTACCCTTGTTGCCATTGCACAGAAGGAAAGAATCGATACATCAATGAATGAATTTGCAAGCCGGAGGTATCGTTTACTCGCTAAAGAACTTGTTGTCAGTCTTACGAGCACCATTGTGTGATGATTGGACCAACCGTCCAGATTCCGCCAACTTGGTCCTCGGATCCGCTCTCAAAGAGCACGACGTCAAACCCATGGCCGACACAATGAGCTGCTGCTGTGACACCGGTGATTCCAGCGCCAATAATGGCAATTTTAGGACGCCCAAGCTTCTGATTTGCCTTGGGTGGAATGGGTGATAGTAGTTTGTCCGTTAACCATTGATAGAGCTGGAAAAGAAAGAGAAACGGATGGAGTAGGGGATTGGGGTGAGTGTGAGCTTGCTTCGTGGACATGGTTGCTAAGATCTTGACAATTAATTAGATTGAAGCTCTTAGGTGCCAATTAAGAGAATTCTTTCTTCAATACTTGCTCCATGATAAAGTAAATGTTTTCAGCATCTTTATTACTTGCTTGGATGCTAGCCCCACCGACGTCATACTAAAATTTAAGAAGTCAATGATGTCAGCTTCACATGTCGCCGCAGGGCCTCACCCCATCATGACGATATAATTCTGGGCAATTAAGCAAAGGATCCCAAAATGCAACGATACGTAAATCGGATGTGAAAACCGAGATATAGAAAATATCGCTCACTTGTGAAATTTCCTTTATTTACCAAGTTTTTATTACGCCCGGACTTTGCTGCTCCTCAATTGAAGGACCCCGCATCGGTCCCTTGCGTCAACTCGCGTCACGAAAAGCAAAGAGGATGGACCAGCCTGGTAAGTAAACTGTTACTCTTAGCATTTAACTGGCCTAAAACTCGTCAATGCAGTGAAAGAGATCGCGGGCGTTATCCGTGCTCTCACTCAGGGCAGCCCTAAGCAGCAAGAAGCCACACTTGACAAATATTTTTTACCCAATGCCTCATTTACGCATCCATTTTGCCACGTTCCATCCTTCTCGAATGGCTCAATACCCATAGCACATGATATCAATTCGCGATGGGTGATGCTGGGCATCTATCGATGGTATCGTACGCTCAGTCCTCACATCGACATAACGATCGACTCTACCGGTAAGCTTCACTGGATACACATTGCCCTTCACTGTTTCTAATCTACCACTCAAGCATTTGACCAGAGCAGTGGCCTCCTCTACGTAACCATCAGACAAACTTTCTCGGTTTGGTTTATCCCCTTCTACAAGGCCCCAGTTCGCCTCGTGTCCGTTCTTCAACTCGCCCAGCGAACGCCAACCTTACCAAAGGATATAAATGGGAACGCAACCGTGAGAGAAATCAATAACGGCCCGGTGATTGACAAAGCTAAGCCTAGCCAACAGAAGTACTACATTTCGAGCCAGGAAGACCTATATCAGACCACGGATTGTCTTCAGTTCATAGTGCCAGGCCTGGGGCCGTTTCTCTGGTTTTGGTGGCAGATTTTCAGCACATCACTGTGCTTGCTGGGGTCATTACTGTTTCTCCCATTGTTTTTATTTCTTAACAAACCCAGCAACTCAGAAGAAATGTGATAATGAGAGCTGGAAATACCTACTGGATTAGGCTGTTCAAGTTGTCATTTTTTGTGATAATTAGTTGTAACTTTGAATGGGTCTGATAAAGATGGCTTATTATGCAACCTTGTTTAAAATAATCAAAACACACGAGGTTTTTCTTCGTATATAGGAGTTGTCACATAGACCTAACCATTCTCGTTCATGTTCCTGAATATCTTTGACACTCATCAATACCAATGTCGCGATATCAAGTTTTAGATTACCATCACACATGGCAGAAAGACAGCAGCAGACCAATTTTGACGAACTAATATATTTTAACAATGAGCTAATTCCAGCATTTAACCGGGCTTCATAAGCTCACTCCTCTACTAAGACGTGTCGTCAGCGACGAATTCACTCTAAATCAAATTTCAGGGACCAAGACAAGTCTCTTGTTCCTCGCCTCCTCAGACTCCCAAACCTTCTGCACATCAGCCATTGGGAAAGCGTGGACCTCAAAGGGTCGCTTTATGCGAGAAATAACTTGCACAAATGCAGGAATCTCCCGCTTCAATTCCTGCTTACTCACGCTCCCAAGTCCGGAAGCCATGACACGAATCGGCTTGATGTTGAGCAGCCGCGCCGGGATGACCATATTTTCCTCGCCAGCGAGGCCACCTACTTGGATGTATTGCAGGTTCTCACCAAGCTCAATCTCTGCAGCTCTCATCAAATCAACGGCAGCGGGGCCTCCAACGTAATCAATAATAATATGGATAGGCCCAACACTGGGTGGAAGTCTCAGGGGGCTCCGCAATACGACTCGGTCATCAAGACCGTCGACAGTTGCAAGCGTCTCTTCGCTGCGAGAGATTCCCACGACCTTGGAAGCACCGAGTTCGCGGGATATAGAAACGGCAGCTCTGCCGCTTGCGCTGGTGGCTCCAATGATTGCGATTGTGCGACCCTTACATCCCCCAATGGCACGGCACTGAATCGCCAACCAACTGCTAATTGCGGGATTGGAGAGGGCAGCGATACCCACAGGGTCAATTTCGGAGCCTAGTTTGACAAGTTGAGATTGGTCAACATTGACGCGCTCAGAAAAGAGTGCGGTTTCAAGGCCGTTGATGAAGTACATGTCGCCAGTGGCCTCGTCGAGCCCGACCCCATCAAGGCTAGGATCATAAGGCAGTGGCGAGTCAAATGCACTAGGGTGCTTTCCAGCAGCTCGGGCTTGAACAACTCGGGGCACACCCACGGCAAGGACCTTAAGCTGAAGTTCGTCGGCCGAAGGGGCTGGCAGGTCTGGAACATCCATGTATTCGGGAGGTGAACCCCAAGCGGTAACCCTAGCGGCCTTCATTGTGAGAGCTGAGCATCGATGAAATGAAGCTCTTTGCTGAATCTTATTGGTGAATGCCGCTGAGAAAGATGTCGAGTTGAATATGTAACTGGATCGAGAAATTGACCTGGGAAGAAGACGCGCGACAGGTTGGAGGAGCCCCATGCTGAAGCAAAGGATAGTTAAGATGGGGATGAAGGTGATATCATTCGATAAAATAAAAAATAGTATGGATACCTCATTTTATATAATTCTATATCCAGGATCGGCGTATATGTCCGGAGTTTGGACATGGTTTGTTGTCGTTCAAACTCGAATCCTACTGGAACCGGCCATCATTTTCGTCTCCGGCCCGGGTGCACGAGGGCATACCGGGGAAAATTGACGACCGGAAAATCCGATTATATTGCATATCCACCAAAATATCAGTAAGACTTTTGCCGTGTACAATCGTTAAGCGTTCATTGGATTATAGATATTAAGGAGGTTGCGAGCCTATAACACTCCTTCATCACTCATCCTAAGATAACATACTGAGCGCAACACGCAGGTATTTTTCCGCTCAGTCTTTCTTCCTTTTTCTTCTCGTCCGCTGAACCTTCCGTCATATAGTTATTATTCTTCCGTTTTCAGGGCCTTTTGGTACGCAAATTTTGCCCTGCCAAGGGACGCGCCAACTACCCGAAGCCATAGACAACCTATGAATGCGACCAAACGCAGTCAAATAAGAATATCGACGGGCGTAGTGAGCCACGTCGTAGTCCGCACGACTCTATAGTAATATTTAGAAATATAGTGGTCGCGAAAAGACTCATTCGATTTGGTAAAAAGAAAATAAATTGATCAATGAAGGTAATACAAGCAGAGATCAGGTAATGATATGGGATTAAGAACACACATTGATACCAACGTGCCCATAAATTCTCTTTACTCCCCGTCCATCGTTACGTAGAGCCCAACTTTTCCGTTTCAATCTACTTCAGGGATTTGAGAATAAGTGGCAAAAGAACCGTTTCAGTCCAAGTCCAAATCAGTGTGCTGTCATTGTCCACAAACGCAGCTCCGGTCCAGAACGTACTCCGCTCTCCCTCAAGGGCGTAGATATTCTTGTAGAATCCCTTCCCAACGTCTTTGGCTGAGACATGAATGTGAAACGGCGCATGATCCGAAAAAAACTTGAAATTGGGCTCACCAGGTCCGACGTTTCCTTCCCTCTCCAAGTTACAAAGTTGATCTTTGATGAGATGTTTAATTTCTCTTTCTGTGCTGTGAGGATCGAGGCCGCAAAAGTATGTGGATATCTTGTTTGTGGCTACCTTTCCAACAAGGGAGCTGTAGGTGTATGAACCTGGAAGGGTCATAAGATGGGACGGGGTGTTTGTGCCAACGTTGGTGAGCACCCTACTGGAATTGATCCCGCTATGCTCGAAAACAGCTGACCCATAGAGGAAACTTTTGAATCTGCCAAAGAGGTTCGCTTCCTCTGAGGTCAGGTCCAGGCCAATATCTTCCAAATTCTTCTTCAAGGGCGGGATGGCAACAATTAACTTCTTGGCCTTGACGAGAACCTTTTGTCCCGGCGTATCAATCCAAACAAGAACACCATCTGCAGACCGTCTCACTTTCGTGATTTTCGACCTGTAAATGACATCCTCTTCCTTCCCCAAGAGACGCTGGGCCCCGCGATAGAGATCTAGGTTATCACCTGACTCTGCCGTGATGAATCCCTGAGACAACGCCTTGATTAGTAGGGGACTAAAGTCCTTGATGCCGTACAGAGTTGGTCGGTCAAGGAGGTTGCCGTTGCAACCTCCGATGTTATTGACAAGTTGGACAATGTTTTGCAAGCCATTCGCTTTGACGAATTCAGAATATGGTGCCAGGAGCTCCTTGGGAACCGGGGTGGGTAGATCGTAGCCCAGTGAGAGGTAAGGATACTTAGTTCCAATGAGCTGGGCGTATTTTTGGATTGTGGCACCCTGTGCTTGGGTAGATACAGGCTTGTAGCTCTTCACGACCCGGCCGGTATTAAAGTCGTAGAAGCCTTCAGATGTACCACCGCTGATGTCTCCAACTTTTACCAGCCCAACTCCAAATCTGCCGAAATAATTTCGGACGATTGGAGAATCATGGAAGACGATGACTCCCAGGTTAAATGGCTGGTGGGTGTCGGGGTCGGTGTAGGTTACTGTGTGACCACCTAGATGGTCCTCTTTCTCGAGCACCACAACGGAAACACCTTCGTCCCTCAAACGAACCGCGGCATAAGTACCAGACGACCCTCCACCGATGATGACAACATCTCGCTCCACGAGTTTTTCATAGCGATGAGGATGGCTGGCTAATGATCCAGCCAAGAGAAGAGACAAGGTGCCTAAAAGGAAACGCATTTCGATTAGCAATGGATTGGTCGGCGTTTGCAAGAGAAGGACTTCTTACAGCACGCCAAGCTCGAATTATTTATGGACATGCCATCATGTCAGCTGAAATTTTAATGAGGTCACCGCACGCGCTGTGGCTTGCCTCCTCCTATACGGATGTCAACGAGTGACGTATACAGAGCTAACCACGTACTACTACCAAGGCCTGGACCAAGTCTAAACTCGGGGGCTGCATGGAAAAACCCAATAGGTGACGAGGACACCATCCCTGTGAGTGCTTTAGTTGTCATACAGAGTAGGATTACAATTCATGACCAATAGAAGGTATATTTATAAATGCAACAGTTATTGGTCGGGTTATATTAGGTCCGCTAGGTTTGACGGTGAGCATGTAAGATCTATAAGCACTTATTATGTAATTCATCTATTTTAGCTGATTATTTCTAAGTAAATGAACGAGCTGGGATACACATGGCCTAACAGTCAGAGTGCACTGATCTTTTGGCTAATTAGACTGTTTGGGGCAGTGTGTGCCTAATAAACCGTTCGTACCTTAATGTATAAAATGTATTCCTTCTGCTCTGATACCTTAAGAGGCATATCACTTCTGACTCTGGGACGGAACAACTGTTGAGCCGACCCGATCATAAACAGCCCGACGGCCCAACTATGATACAGTCGATCATGATGATGTTAATCCGATGAAATCAATACTGACAAATTCATCCAAGATGAATTCATCCGAAACCCACTACCGAGCCCTGGGTAGCACGTTCTTTCCGAGTGTAAGTAACACTCCTTTGTAGACAGATATTTGGGAAATCAAGAGCTTCTACAGTCTCGATGACCTCCCTTGTGATTCGCATGACGTTACCAAGAACTTTTTGCAGTGTAAGATTGTCGTATTAAAGAGTAATCTCAGATAAACGACCTAGAACCTGATCAATGAACTGAACCCCAATGGAAATCTCATCCGCGTCGTTATCATCTTGGTCATCTTCCGGGTCCCCGTTGGCTTCGTCTAGGCATGTCAAACAATTGATGACTACTTCTTTGTACCTTTCACCCATCAACTGAGGTAGCCGAGTTTGTGCCAACTCCACAAAGTAATCCTTGAGTCGATAAGCCATGGCGCCACTGTAAGCTGCGCCAGCAGAATACCCTTTCTGAGCATTCCTCGAGTCATTTGCCCACTGTATAAAATCTCGGTAGGCCTTTCCATATGTCGGACGTGGAGATGAATCAGTTGTATACTCTACAAAAGATTCCCACAGGCCCATCTCGAGCAGACATACGCCTAAGCTGTAAATGTCATGCTGCATTTTGTAAGAATACTGAAGGTACTGGCCTTGCCGCTCGGGGTGGCGGTAGATGTTCTTCTCCCACTCATGGTCTCCAACCAATATAGTATCGCTGTCCACTGACCGAAAGTTTCCAAAGCCAACGAGAAATGTAGCGCTGCGCGCAGAGGCCAGATCCTCAAAAAAGAGCACAGATTCCGGGCAAATGCCCTTGTGCACAAAGTTGAAAGTATGAACATAACTTATCGACTTGGCTAGCTCCTGAGCGATGCGAATTCGTCGTGTAAGCGACATGCTGGCATTTGCATCGGCATTCAGAAGGATCTGCCGCAAACTCTGGAGGATCTCCATACCGCTTGGTATGCGTAAGACTAAGTCAAAGCCTGTGACTTGTTGACTTGTCGACTTGATCCGCATCGCACCCTTGCAAGTGAGGAGGCCAAACGTCAGGGGATCGGTCCGTGATAGCTTCCTGGCGAGCTCACGTACGTCGTCCGTGAAGGCGCTTACGTCATTGCCTGGTTGGCACACGAGTCTGTCCAGAATGAACCACTGCGTCCCCGAGGGGGCCTCCCGCTTCGCTGCTTGTGCTCTGGCGAATGGTATTGGAATGCTCTCTAGATGCCGACGGGGGAGGAAGATGGATTGATGTGGACCTTCGGGCCGAAGGGCACTACGGATGTCCCCGGCGAGGGCAAGTGGGGACGGAGCAGAGGGCGCGGAAGCAGCGGTCGTCGAGGGCGAGGGTTCCCGGTCGTTATTATGCTCGTGGGCCTTGGTTATCGCAGCCGTCTGCTTCAATTGCTGGTCAATGGCGGGGTTCGCCATGCGCATGATGAGGAACCAGGAGGGGTCGAAGAGTTTCTGCCATTCCTGCATATCGCGTATAAGCGTATCTAACGTGTTCTTGGTGAATGCATATTTCCCTCGCCTCATTCTGCTCTTGAGGCCTAGAAACCCAGCTCCTTGCTCGACATGGTCGGCCGAGACCTTCTGCAGCGAGGATATTGCTTTGGAGAGTCTGCCCGCAAGGATGCCTAGAGTGTTATCAAGCACCCTTCGATGCTCGTCGTCAATGAGTGAGGTAATCCTTTGTATAAAATCAATTTGGATTCTTGTCCTTGTCCAGCCGTTCTCGACGATTGTCACTCGCTCGGAAATCTCGACGTTGGCGTGTTTCCAATTGCTGCACAACTCTACCACCAAGACCCCGCATCTGAAGGAAATACGGACATGTCAGCGATGAACTTTCGGGATATATCTAAAGAGACTTACTGGTAACACATTTGCACCACTGAGATGATGACACCAGGATCCATGCTCACGAATTCGTGGAGCAATTTGTCCAATTCATAGACAGTGAGAAAAACAAAGAACAGAGAAAGGCACCGACAAGTGTCCGACGAAGAGAAGCGCACCATTGGAGGCCGCAGGGTCGGCATTTGGGCCATTGGGGGCCATTGTCAGATGTAGCCTGGTGCGGCTGAGCCGCCACCTTTCCGTTGACGATCATCGCCAGCAGTCTTTCCCCTCTTTTCTCTCCTCCAGTTTCAAGAAGCCTGGATGGCCATGTACTTGGAAGCGCTTTAACAAATATATCGCTCGTTAACTTCTATTCTTGCTATTCTTCTTAGCGCATGCCAACGCCGTTGGTGAGCGAACTATGCACCAGCTTAGTCCAGATAGCATCTCGATAAACGGAAAATGACCGAGAGAGAGCCCAGCCGCCAACACCGCCAATCATGGAGGCACCACATCGATCCGACTACGTACGAGACTCGAAACTGTCGACAAAATTAACCACGGCCGAAACACACCATATATACTATGCCTCTGGTCCGCACAAGCGGCGAAGGAGAGAGAGGAGAGTGGAGACGTGGCGGTGGGAAAGAAAACTAGGTGGCGGAACGTTTGGCAAAGTTTGGCTTGAGACTTGTGTCGCTGGCGACAGTTTGGGCGAACTACGCGCAGTCAAGGAACTCAAGAAAGAATTCGACGGTTTGATCGTGGACTATACCCGAGAATTAGAGGCAGTCGCGAAGTTTTCTCATAGAAACGTGAGCATCGCAACCATGAGTTTTCATAGCTAGTCAACGCGGAGAAAGAGATCATTGACATCTAACTTGTGATTAGTACGTCGATTGCTTTGTCAAATCCTTTGGCTGGTACGAGACCGAGACCACGATCCGCATTGCCATGGAGTACATGAGTAATGGCGACCTAAAGAAGCACATGAATCGGCGATTCGAAGACTCCGAGGCACGGAAAATCGCATGGCAGCTCGCCGAAGCATTGGACTTTGTGCACTCGAATGGCTTCGTGCATCGAGACCTGAAACCTGCTGTTCGTGTCTCTGTCTGTCTGTGAAAATTGTCGGTTTTTAATTCTCAATTCAGAATATCCTCGTCGAGCAACCGGGGCCAGACTGGTGGGTAAAGGTTGGTGATTTCGGCATTTGCAAGCGCGCGGAACAAGGGTCAACAGCCTTTCGGACCTTGATTGGGACTGAAGGTTACATAGCACCTGAAGTCTTGGGCTTAGTCCTTCCCGATGATCACTCTGCCGAGGATAACGGCTCATTCTTCTATACATCAGCCGTTGATATATGGGCATTAGGTGAGATAGTATTTCGATTAAGGACGCAATTACCCGCCTTTCCCAAACCAGGAGACCTAAGTTGGTATGCCTTGAAGGATAGAATGCTCTGGGTCAAGCCTCTCCGTAATCAAGATGCTAGTGAAGACTGTTGTGACTTTGTCACTCGAGCCATGATTATCGACCCGCGTCATCGCATGACAGCGGCTGAGGCTTCTGTTCATGCTTGGGTGCGACCCTCGCCATCATCAGCACGGTCTAGCCCAAGCCCGTCCATTCGGTACGTCCCACTCATACGAGAAGTATGAGAAAGCCGTTGGCTGACACTTCTATAGCCCGTCAAACGACACTTCTGCTTTCTCAAATTCGCAGCATGAGGCATACATACCAGTGGCTGTGAACTCTGTCCGTGAACCGTCGATGGCTCTCTTTCACCCACCACCGCCTTCTCGCGAAGCCCAAAGTCTAGAACAAAATTTTCCCGATGAAGGCTCTCCAATAACCAGTTCACATGACACTCAAGATGACAGCAACCCAGACCCAGCTACTTCCACATTGGATGGGAATATTGATGAAGATGCGACTGCCAATTGGAGCACTGTACCCCAGGTTCAACCAGTAACGTTTGCCACATACCCGGTGGCCCAAAGTCATGCAAACGATTCAACATCAACAAGAACCTCACAGGGGAACCCTCAAGATGTCAGCAACCCAGACCCAGCTACTTCCACAACAGCCAAGAATATTGATGAAGATGCGACTGCCGATTGGAGCACTCTACCTCGGGTTCAACCGGTACCATTTTTCACATACCCGACGGCCGAAAGTCATGCAGACGATTCAACATTAACAAGAACCTCACAGGGGAACCCTATGAGAATTATTCTTCCTGAGGACGAAACAAACGTGTCACAAGTAGGCTCATCTGAGGCTAGACTGAATGTAACTTCCGCTGAGAACCCACGGGAATATGGTTACGACTACTCCAACCCTGTTGCTGAGCAAGAAAAAGCGAATATATTGACTCCTGTGAAATCAGGGGTCAAACTTACACAAGGCGGTTCTATTCCTCTCAGCACATCAGCACAACCCATTGGCCCAGCTCCACAATCTTGGACTGCAGAAAACACCCCACGACCAGGCAAGAAGCACAAGGCTGCCGGCTCATCGAGCTGGTTTCCCAAGATTTCCAGATGGTCAGAAACCACTGCCTCCAATATCACCAAGGCATTCCGTGCAAGCAGCAAGAAGGAATCCAAGTATGACGAATATGCCCCTTCGCGCCCTGGCTCCAGCTTAGCCTCATATAACGATGATGCCGATTACCAGCACAACCCCTATGAGGAGGACAAGCTTCACACGGGGTTCTCTGAACAGAACTTGGGAGATCATGCGACCCAACCAAGCCAGGACGCTGCTGTTACTCATCGCCCACCTCAGATTGGACAATATCTGCCAGGCACTTCCATTAAAGATATTTTACTCGCTTCTACCCATGTTGATACGAGGGGAGGCTATGAAGTTATCTCCCCAGGCTAGAGTTTCCATATCGGCGTGTCAATTTTTGACACTCGGCGCCTCGTGGAGAAGCCGGACGACCCTCGCGACGCCATCATGTCTTACTAATTTATTAACAGGGATACACGGCCATGCAAGTAGGTCACGAAGAGTTTGCTTTTGGAGAGACGGAGCTGATGACGCTCCCCGATATTGCAACACGATTTTCTTTGCTTACCCAGGGCCGCGACTACGTCCTAGTTGCGCATGGGGCTAGGGAAGATATCAAGGTTCTTTAATAATATCAACCCGAAGATCGCGAACCGAGCCTGCTACGTCTTGGACACAGTCAAAGCTGTGCAGCTCCCTCTACAACTATCCTTTCGATATAGTATGGATCAATCCTTGATAGCAAGTGGCATCTCCGGATGCACCTAGCGATAGGGGTTGTAGTAAGTTATCGCATAGCCAGCCATGCAACGAGCGCGTTGCATGACCTCGTTGACGACGATCCGTTTCATTGAACTATTACGCTTGATCTCGATGTACGCTCCTTATTCGCTAATTATCATGACAGCTAGATCAAACCCAAACACCTCCAAAATATGAACCGGAGAAATCGCAGAGCCCAACATACATAGAGTCAAGCTCCTCCTTCGGAACACCGTCCACGTATTTGCAATTCTCTAACCAATTCAATGAGCTGCTAATATTGCGCAGCATGGTGTTTGTTAAATGGAAGAAGCTATCAGTCAGGGATGCATTGTAAACTTGATACCAAATTAGGAAATCGGCTGGTCTGTCGGAGGAGTTTGGCGTGTTCAAAATCGAAGTCGTTGGAGGTGACAGCAGAAATTCACATTCTATCCCTTTCTGTTTACTGCTCTCTTATCCACAGCCGAGCTTGCAGGTCAACGCTCTTACCGGTCTCAAGGATCGAGTCACATTCCTTGAACGTCTACTGCATAAAATGAGGACATTTACCCCCCATATACAATAGTAAACTCACGTGTTCTCTCTATCCTCTTCTCAATCATCAAAACGTATAGGCGATTTTCACCTAAAGATGCGAAGCTATAATATAGTACATCCACCCAGTTCATCGGCGCTGGGATCGTTTCGCCAAGCATCCGTACATGCGTTCCGCGCCTTCTTTGCTTCAGTATACCTCTTTTCCATTCTATCTAGTCGCTTTTTGGTCTCCATAGCCTCTTCGAAGTATGCTGCTCCCTCAAAATCTTTCTGGTAATCCGTGAGCAACTCTTCTACTTTTGCACAGCGACATGGGTCGGAAAGGGAAACCCAGATGGCTTTCAGAAGTTCGGCTATAAATGCTGCTCCAATCGGTCGTGTGACGAGACATTGCTTAGCCAGCAATATAGCTTCATTAAAGAAGTCGTATGATTCTTCAGTAAGACTGAGATCATGGCTGAATATCCGAATAACCCGGTTCAGGGTTGCACCCAAGGAGAGAAGAATTGAATATCTAAGCCTATGGAAGTTCAATGCCATTTTGATGATGGGGGAAACTTCTGGTACCATTTCTGCCATTTGAGTTGTTTGCCTAAGAATATGGCGAAGTTTTGGCCTCTCAAGTTGGATCCGATGGTATATGCAGTATAGCTGATATAGATGCTTTTCTGGAGCACGAAGGAAAAACGACACCTCTGCGTAGGTGTCTAGTTCAAGGCTGATAAAGGATTGTTCCCCGTAGTTGTAAGGACGCGCAATACCACTGGCCTTGGAAGCTTCCCAGAACCAAGGACCCAGTTTGACTGCGGGGTTTACCAAACTCTCCCCTACCTGTTATTTCTAGTGATAAGTATTTACTGGGGATATCTTCGTGGTTCGTTCCACTTACGACTACGACGCAGAGTCCATAAAGGTACTCCGGGTCAATTTCACCTAACCTGTTTTGAGAAACAGCTTCCTCCAGCAGATAGGCTAGCATTTCGCGATGTTTTCGACTATGTTTATGATCAATCCACCCCTATCAAAGCATCGCATCATCAGTGATCATTTTTACACTCGGCTTTGGATATGTACGATGCCGATTACTTACTTGGCAGATATACATGGTGAAGACCGTGTACAACCTAGTACCGAACGATTCCGCAGGATCTTGTACGGACAGCCTCAGAGTTTTCAAAGCATCCCCATATTGAGCGAGTGCCTTTGATTTGGGTTGCTTGAATTGATAAGAATTGTATGCTGCGACTAGAGCAGATACGGATGCATCAAGGGCCGGACTGGAGCCGAGACGACGGGGAAGATCCGGAATGAAGCGGCCGCCGCAGGCTCGGACATTGTATCTGACATCGGAAATACCGAGGATGAAGACTAGACCGGATGTAACTCTCGTTGCTTCATTGCTCGGGGCTGGTTTTGGAGTAGTAATCGCCTGTTGGTTTGAAGCTTCAAAAGTTTGCGGTAAAAATTTCCACCGCTTAACACCACCTCCAACACACGAGATTTTCAAGCGTGAGCATCTCCCACAAGTCGGTTTTCTTTGGTCACACTTTTCGAGAGATTAGTTCCACTAATCCATCCGCTTGCCGACGTCAGTTACCTTTTTCTTTTGCTTTCGACAGGCATCACAGCCTAAACTCCTCGGGACGCCAGGCATAGTATGATGGGCTTAGAATACACCGTAGTTTTGGCCGTGAGAGTCGATGAGGAGATACGTAAAAAATCTCCACCCCAACTGGGAAGTGCTGAGGTAATAAGTACACACCAAGAAGCATGATCATTACTTGGCATTACGAAAATTCAGGCATGTCAGCGTTCTCACTGCCAAGAGGATATATATAACCCAAACACTAGATCGCTGCATTTCTCCTAATTGGGGATAGTTTGGGTCTTTATTTCTCAGCCGCACTCCCTGAACCAACCATCATCCGTTGATATTAAGGCTGGAGGAACGAGGTAGATGTCTAGCCCCCTTTGTAAGGATCTGATTAATTTAGAGTTATCCTGCAATTAGTAGAACGGCGCAACTTATTGCTGCTTTAATGGGTTGCTCGCCTGGCGCTCTAGGGGCCAATCCTACTAAATGGCCCTATCTGGCCCTACTGAACAAATACCCTACTTGGGAGGTGACTGTCAATGAGATGAATAATAAACGGGTTAGGCTATGATCGACGCTCCTAGATATTTGCCCATTTGAAACAACGTGTGATGCCACTGCTTGGAATCGGACCTGCTTCCCGATTCCTGAGCACATGACCAATCTGAGAAACAAGGCCTATCCCCGGTTATATAGTTAGTAGAAGTAGGGGTGCTGTGAAAAGTTCGCCGCTTGGGTGATCACCAAAGGCATGAAACAGGAATTGATGAATGATTGCTTTGTTGTTTTCTTGATTTCGGCATCGATATTTGCAGACCCGAGAAAGAAGGCCTCAAGGACAAAATAGAGCTCCTCACCCCCGAAAAAAAAAGTCCTGGGGTCTTGGGCAATACTAGAAGTACGAGTTGCTTCATGCTCGAGATAAGTCTGGATTTGAAACAGGGACATGAAAGAAGAGTTATGTCAGATAGTGGAGTGAATTATGGGATTGAATTACTTGACCCTCTATCCCCCGGTCTATCCAGGGTTTTTAAGCAGGTTATTGTGGTTTCCTAAAGCTATGTTGAACAATCTTGCAAAGGGTGGATGTTTTGCCAATGTGGATAGCCCCTTGTTGATCAAGGGAGGCTATTTTCATCGAGGAATGCTGACCCTGAGTATCATGCTAAGCTGGACACAGAGGAATGTTGTTGACCTTTTTGACAGTTTACGGTTGAATTAAAGCGACAAGAGAGATATAAAAAATGGCAGACAAATAAGCAAAGAAATCAATGAAACACAAAAAAACCCTTACTCTTATGTCCAACGCAGCTAGAATGCAGTTGAGCCATGTGCCAAGGATCACTTTGACCCATCACACTCCAGCCATCCGATGGCTACAGGTCCCAGCCTTCGGCCTCAATGGTTCAAGCATTAAGCGTATCACAAAACCTATCTAATCTAATCTCCGGTTTCCTGGTATTGAAGTCCTATCGTCGCCTTCTGTTCGATAATGATGATGATGATGATGATAATGACGACCGGCTAGAAGCAAGTGAATTTGGACGGGAGGCTACCTGAAACAAGAAGTTAGTTGAGAGGTACTAGAGGCAGAATAATATCCGCAGAGAACAAACCCTGTTCTACAAATGAACTCTTTTTGTTCCTGTATTTTTCCTTTTGCGCCTGGATAGCCGCAAGCTGCTTGGAAATTCATCAGTGGCGGCAGCCCTCGATCCTCGACCATCTTGCTGGGTGTCAGACAGGACGTCGTTGGTTTCCCGCCCCAAAGATGGAAGTCCTGCACCAATGAAAATAACTGCTGCACCAACAGATGGAATTGTGTTCGTTTTCTTTTTAGAGTCAATGGGTTCGTAGAGAGCGGAGCTCATGAATCCCAAAGAAAAGGCAACCCAATGACTCGCATCACGTACATTTGAAAAGCCCGGTCGGCGAAACTCAATAGTGTCACAATCACCGAGTGGCAGGAATTTCCAGGCAATATACTTATCGGGGAAAGTACTGAGGCTGACAGGATTTTCCATACTGACCTCTTCTCAATGGCTCGCATCTTTTTTGCAAACGAGAACACGGGATTCCAGGTTTTTGATGGGACGTTCAGATACTCATCTAAAAGCTCAGACGGGACCGATTTACTCGGAAGAATATTTGAATTAGCCCACTAATTGTCCTTGCGCTCTGGAGGCATCAGGCGGGTGATTGGATCGTTCTAGTAAGCCATCGCTCATTACTTGAAGGATGTGTAGACTGAAAGCCGTCGTCGATCATGGGGCACATATGTACATGAGTCAAGCATCCCGATGTAAGAAACGCTTCACAAAATGTATGTATCGCGTGAAACACTTTTATGTATAAGGTATTTTATGTATGTCGAAATGAGAGGAGTTGACGACAGGGACTAGAACTGTGTCTCGTTCGACGTCAACTCAGCACTACTGTTTGATTCCTTCGATTTCCAAAGAGCAGCCAACATCATTCGTGGTTGTTTGATTACGCGCCAAACTCATATTAAGGTAGTAATTAATGTTTTGATCATCGGCGCTATTCTGAGAGGAATCACAGGCGTGTTTGTAGGAGAAAACCCGGTAAATGAAACTAGGATCGGCCATCTAGCGGGCTGAGTCGGTCGAAGGAAATGAAGGCGATGGTTGCCTAGAGCAAGTGCCGCTTAGCTCATGACATGTCGCACCGAGGTTCCGAATATGGTCGCGATGAGGGGTTAGCAACTTAGCAGGATTACAGTGTCAGTTTTTGGGGGCCAGACGACGGAGTACAATACGCTACCAATCAACAATTTTATCACGTCCTTGATCTAAATCAAATAACCACCAACCGTTAAATGATAAATAGCCTATGGCTGGTACCGTAATAGAAGCAGTTATATCATACCTTTAACCCTCCAAATTATCTTGTATAAATAAAGCTAACTAAGTCTAAAAAAGTGTTTTATAAGAATAAATTTCTCTTTTTCGTGTCCATAATTACTTCGTACTCAGGGTGCTACCTACTTGCAACTTAGGTTACTGAGTTACTTCTCAGGTATAACTCAGATCAAAACGGTGACAGCTTTAGCTTACGCAGGATAAAGGAAGTTTACAATATCAAGATTTATATTTTCCAATTAACTGCCTCCCTGGCCAGTTATCACAGCGAAACGAGAAATGAGTTGCCTTCAATGACCGCTGCTGATGTGACAGGATGAACCATCTAATTACTGTATATTCCGCAGATTTCAAGCTGAAGTAACGAGGCGGGTCTAGTCATATTGAAAAGGTCAACGCACCTTATCTGCTACCTCGATGGGATAAGATCTGGCACTAATCAGCCTACGCTCGCTCGGAGCTCTTCAGAGCTTACTGGGTAGCTATGTAGTGACGACACGGCCTTCCCTTAAATCATGTGAACCAAAAACCAAAACGAGTGGAATAATATTCACCACAAGATATGACCCATGGTTACTAAAAAGCGATGCAGAAATTTTATTCAGAACGAACATAAGATAATACCCGCCGCCAACTGCTATGGGTACCTAATTCCAATAAACCTCTTCTAACCCATCCAACAAGGCCCTGAGCCTTAAAATCCAACTCCCTTAGGCAGAGCCGACGTTGACGTAACATAAGACCCAACCAAAACTAACAGAGTTTGTGCTGATGAGAGCAGGATCGGCCTTCGTGAACTCGGCGCTGCCAGGCAGGATGCCATATTGATCTTTGTACATTTGGCAAGTAACATCGTTGACATCCGGAGCTGCAGTGTCCGGAACGTTAACGGTAACGCTCTTAAGCTGCAGTTCGGTAATTGAGAGATCGTAGTGCGTGAGCTTTCCGAAGGGGATTTTGACTGGAGTTTGGCTCTTGCTGTTACCGAAGCCGTTGATAGCGACAACGTTTGCAACTGCCTTACTGTTGTCTCTTGGGACAGATGGCAGAGCCGCTGCAGTGGATGCAAGGACTGTGGCGGCAGCGGTGATGAGGGTGGTGAATTGCATAATGACGGTGATGATGATAATTGGGGAGAAGTGTCGATAGATGGTGATAGATCTGGATTATATCGAAATCTTGTCAAGTCTGGTGGAATGGAATGTCAATTCACTGCGCCAGGAGGGCCCTCTTATATTCTAACAATATCAGCGCGACATATGGCTTTGCTAGAATCCTCGTATTTTACAATTCTAATTATGGTACATGACGCAAACTTGTCACCCGTTTACTGGTGAAAAAGTGACAGAAATTGGTGGCTGACACAGTCGTCAGCACTTGTTGGTTCCTTTGTGCTTTTTGCGAAATCCTATTGTCAAGGGAATCCTTGCCGATCACTGACCTATGGGTCCCATCCGAGGCTTAGCAACACGGGTGCGTCGATCATCCCCACATAGAATCAGGTTGAAATACCGGCATTCCGAAGTCTGTCTTCGGTCAGTCTGGTTTAGATGTGCAATACAACGTAGCATCCTGGCTGCCTGTCAAATCCGCATGGGGTTGCCATCGGGTTCTTCGGTGAGTTCGATATACAACGTAGAGCCGTATAGGGGTAATTCATAAATGGATAACGACTACAACGTTGATACGGAATGTTCTCTCACTCGCCGTTAAGTATCTACGGAGGATATTGTTTCTTTTCAAGAGCCTGAATCGAGTGGAACATGCCTATGTGTGCCCGCACAGTCAATACTTCGGTCAAGACCGTCTTCGTTTTGCTGCATGGGTCTGCGCCAATGGAATAAATCGCACAAGATATCAAAGCAAATATCATGCTACTCCTGGTGATTATCGCTTGTGTCTGCCGTAGACGATTAGTAGTATCTCGGTCCGCAACACAAGCCTAGGCTGTCGTTGATTGCTCCGATGAAGGCATTCCAAACTACATATTTACTCGGGCCCTTTACTATATCTTCTTTTTAATTCACGCTCTCTGTCGCGGCATACTTCCCTCGAAGCCTTAGTATTCTCGCTGGACTGGAGCTGCCTTATGATCCTGAGGCCTAGGTATTACAGGGCAAGTTTTTACCTCCAGAAAACAAACGAATAATCTTGTTGTATGAAGTGAAGTGCATTGTCTCGGACTTTGTGAGTGCACCGAAACACCGCTATATCTCGTATGAACAAGTATGACGACAAGCGCTAGCTGCTGAGCACGATACGCGTAGGCTGTGTCACAGTCAGTGTGGCGTATCCGGCGTATCCAAACTGCAAAGATTTGCGGTGGGTACCGACGGCGAAGTGGTTGGACGGAGACTTGGGTAGGGGCGTCAGGATCAAACCAGCTGCACTCCGCCAGAGTGACAAAATGTGATTGATCATGGAGTTTAAGTGTGGCGAGCACAGCCTCTGTATACCAGGGTTTGTCGCCAGGCTCAAGACCCGTGACAATATCCGTTATGTACTTGGAGCCATCCAAATCAATTCTTAATACGAAGCCTCGTTTCGCGTCATGTCGCCAAACATAGTCCACCTCCAACCTTATAGACTCTTTATACAAAAAAATAGATATGGTATTCCAAGAGCCAGGGTCCTGCTCATTCGCGAATCAGGGTCGGTCATTTCTCAACTTCCCAGTAATTACTCAAGTACAACGAAGCAGTACAATCACAATACTCCTTTGCAACCAATCTCAACAAGATTATCCAAGCTGAGTACTAAGGCATCTTTTACAGAGATTTAGTTATTGTACCTATCACCTCAATTACGGGTTCTCTCCAAAAGAACAGATTCTAAATCCTGCTAACGATGTCTTACAGGATGAAAATTAAATTTTTTTGGCCTGTAGTATCGATCAGGTCGCTGCACAGGCATTAGAGATGCCAACTGCTCCGCGAGACATTTCCATGGATAGCCGATCGACCGTTTGTAGATAAACCAAACAACTAGTGCCCCATGCGGTAAGTTCTGAAGACCTAGTTCTACGATAAAGACAGTTTCCATCCAAATTTGTGAATAATTTCCTGCCAGTCATGTTTTCTTGATTCAGGCTCGGTTGATAGATCTCGCATGTGCCAAACAGTTCTCACTGCATTCCATACTGCCGAAATGTTACTAATAGGCCATTGGCTATCCAAGATTGTAAACAGGCCAAGGACAACCTTGCGATGTTCATCTGAGGAGCATGTACAGCCGGCAATGAAAAGCGGCCACATCGGGAATGAACGCCGAGGTTGCCCTTCTACAATAATTTCGGATAAATAGTTCAGCAGCCTTTGATGCAGCTCTAAAATCCATGGATCTTTGATGTATATATCGAGATGTGTGAGTCGCAGATAGATCTGAGCAGCAATTTGAAATGACTCGGCGCTTTTAAGAAGATATTCGTTTCCCATGTCGTCAATCTCGGGAGAAATTTGTAAGATTCTATGCTCGAGGCTTTGGCATTCCGCGTACCGCTGTTCCACAGACACCTCCCGCTCTTCTGATGCGGCGGCCAAGGACAGGGCCGATATCTGGTTGATAATGTCGACCAATTCCATCGAACACCCAAGATGCTCATCGATCAAATTGCCTGAGCCGTGAATAGGCGGGAGGGTGCATTCTACCTCCGCGATTCGGCTCATGGCATGGTGATATGAGTCATGAGACGACCCATCTCGATCGAAACTCGTCGGAGGCGTTCGCTTTGGTTGAGTCGTTTCCATCAAGATGTAGCGGAACTGGAAGTACTGCAGGGCAAAGGTTGCCACTGATGGGTCAATTGATGAGGCGAAATTTTCAAGAAGAGCTAATGCACCCTGAAGGTGTTGAAGCCATGTTGGGCGTGATCCTTCAGAAATTTCTATTGAGGCGAGCAGAACGCAGGTCAAAAGGTTCTCTTCCGAGCTCTCGGTGATCTCCAAGCAATTTTGCAGCTTGTGAAGAGCCCGTACTTTGTACCGAGCGGAAATTGCATTGTAGTCTCGTCCATTTGTAAAATTCTGTCCCCATTCAGCGGCACTCATGGCCAGCACGGTAGAGTACAGAGGTCCTTGGTTAAGGAGCACCCGGGGCATCACAGATATGCGGAACAGGTTTCGGTCAGTCTGCACATACACCCTGCTACTACTGACGACTTCGGCGTCTAGGGTTCCGTATTAAAAGAGGGATCAAGTGAAAGGGAAGGAAAAAGAGGGCTCTGATATCTTACAATACTGGATCAAGGCCGTCTCAACACTCCAAGCCTCTTGATCCGGGCTTCCATTCAATCGTGACAGTTGGCGAGGAATTGAACAGTGTAGCTGGATGTGTTCATCCCGCACGCCATCTCCACAGTTGACCCTCGGGCCGTCTTGCATAGGGTCAATATCTGTGTCCCTAATGCCCGGGCAGAAAACTGGCATTTCCCTCATAAAGAGATGCAGGAAACTCGGTTTATTGTCATGATGCGTGGTTGGGATAGTATAGTAAACAGGTGAAGTAGCAACAACAAATTTGAGAGGATTTGATGCGGATCCAGGCACGGGATAAATGCACTCAGCCCCCGTTCTTCGACAAGTGAAGCAAACGGGCTTCGACTCATCACATCGCCGTTTCCGTCGACGACAGTTTGAGCAGCCGTCTCGACTCCGAGCGCCATTTGCTCTCGGCATGGCGCATATTGACAATAAATCGCACGTCAGTCGTTGGTTGACGCAGGGTATGACTGAGTACGGATGCGATTACAGAGAACGGAAGACATGGAGTCGAAGCGTCGAGATATGCTCGTGACCTCGACCCACCTGATTAATCTTTAAATAGCCTACCCTAGATCATGTTCTCTTAACTCGAGGGAATTTGTGTCGACCTTCAAACACCCGAATCAATAATTTATGCAATTGCACGAGATAGACTACACGCTATTTCAACTCTAGTTTTTATTTCTCTTAAAGACTTTCAAGATACTTAAGAATATCTGTCTCGTTCGACAACTCTGCTATCTGTATCGCCGTCCGTTCTTGTCCGTCAGGAAACACCAACAACTCCACACCTGGCAATCCGCTTTGCGTCCGTAGCCAGTACGGGGTTCGCGCATCAACATTCCCTTGCACTTCACAGAGGATCTTTACGAAGTCTAGATGCCCATTTGCCACCGCAACGTGTAGCGGGGTGAGATCGCTCTGATATGGGCCATCGACCCTTGATCCCGCACTCAGTAACGCACACAATGTAGTAGCACTTCCTCTGATCGCCGCAAACGCGCAAGGAGTCATGCAGGTGAACTGTGGCAGGCCGGATAACGGCCTAATTCTTGACTCAATGATCGTGCAAGCGTTTGGATCCGCACCATGAGAAAGGAGAGCCTGGACAATCTCCGAACGCGCAGAGCGGCACGCCGCATGCAGAACCGATATGCCCAGCTCGTCTCGAGTATTTGCATCCGCACCCCGTTCTAGCAGCAGGAGGAGTGCATCATAGGCATCGGCCGCGGCAGCATGCCAGAGGGGCGACCTTTTCTTGTTATCAAAACACTCAAGGTCCCGAATATCGGGTAAGTAGGCCAGGATTGCGGAAACTGCGTGGAAGTTGTTCATTGCCGCTGCTCGGTGAAGGGGGGTTTCACCTAGACCATTGCGATCAGCATTTATCCAATTCGAACCTTTGTCAGGGTTGTATTGTTGAAAAATTCCTTTAAAGCATAGAAAGGCCTCTCCAACTTCTGGCGAGTATACGTAAGATGCGGCAAGGTGCATTGGAGAATCATAAGGGTGGTCAAAGGGTTTGCAAGATGAGGACATTGGTTTTAAGACCGCTACCCAATCCTTCTCTGACCCCTTGATCAGGTCCCTTATAACTGGTACTTTCCCTATGATGGCCGCAATATGTAGTGTGGTAAGCCAGCCTTTCGCCAAGTGAAACCCCCTTTCATCCGTGGGGGATACCACGAGATCCGGTGGATCGACCAGGTGAAGTCGCGTTCTAGATCTATAATCGCAGTCTAGAAGCGCACGAACAATCCTCTGGTCGCCTCCTGCAACCGCCCAGTGGATGAGGTGAAAGCCGTTCGTCCATTGTTCCGGCTTTTGAGATGTAGGTATTGTCAGGAGAGATTCAATATAGTCTTTCCCGTCCGCCGATATTCTCAATTTCACAGTCCCATGGTCACCATCCAGGCAAACTCGAATTAGCGATCTCAGTCTTGCTCTTTTTTGCGTATACTCTTCTTCCATTCCTTCCTTTTGCCGTCGGTTCATTCTATGCGGGATTCTCGGCATCTGGCAATCGATCTTGGGACCTTGCACGACTCTGAAGCCAGCTTTTATTTTAGTGACTGTAGGATATTCCAACACCCGAGAATCAAGTACTTTGTCGGCTCGAATAAACTCGGATTTGAAATTTCTTGCGATGAGAAAATCAGGCTGTGTCAGAATGGAGAAATATGAGATGATGTGGTGCTGCTTCTCAGGGGATATAAGCGCCATGGGCGCCAACGGGACCATATAGAAATTGTTCTCGTCAATGGGAAACAACAGTGGTTTGACTTGCTTTAACTCCAGTTTGAGTTCATTGTATATTTTGTCCTTTTGGTTGAGTTTTATGCTGGCCGATACACTCTGGTGTTGATAGAAAGCCGACAGGTCGACGTCAATTGGAGGTAAGCGAGTTTCCAGACTCTCATCCTCATGAGCAGTTTGCTGGAAGCACCAATAACTCGAGGGTCCCAGGTTTTGCGATTTGGAATGGAACCCAACCATGACGTCGATCAAGCATCTACTGATCTCAGGCCGTTGAAGGGAATACCGAAATACGCCGAGAATACCACTACGCCCGGGAGTGGTGCACCTTAGAGTATTGGTTGAGCCGTCCCATTCCCCCTTCCCAGCCCATACTGACAAAAGGTCGTGGTTCAGCATCCGGTCGTCAACGTATATGTCCGGAATCTCGATGATTGGGTTTTGCTTCACGTAGATGTACTTGTAGGCAGAATGGGAAGATTCGGTATCCAACTCAGAAGGATCAATATCGACGATGCTGTCACTGTTCACACGGCTGTATCGGTCACCACCAAGATGTTGTAGTCTGAGTGCGGCTTTGTAAATATTCTTGTCTTGCTGATGATCTTCGTTTTTGTACGGGCTGCAGTGCAGTACAGCGGCAAATTGGCCATCCATTTGAACCCTCCAATCCTCCGGGTTGGACACAGCGGGTTTAGGAGAATACAAACGAAATTGAACGAATAGGCCAGCATTTGTCATACTTGAAGGGGCGCTAGCAAACGTATCGGCATTGACGGGTAGAGGTCGAAAGTGTCCGGAGTGTTGAAACCACGCGGGAGTTTTAGCCAGGAGCCCGGAGAGCTGGCCACTGAGCGGGTCCTCTGTTGGACATCTCCAAGCGAATATCGACTGATCATCGTTTCCTGTAGGCGTTCCTAGGTTAGAATAGGTGAATTTACTTGAACGGGAAAGTCTACCTTTAAGAATCTCCTCCTGGAGACGAATAAAAGCCTTGGCTCCTTCACCATAGAGAAGTGGCATGTTGACAGAGAAGATACCCATGAGACAGTATGCCATATCTTCAGCCCGGGTAGTTCTGCGCTGAGACGCCCATTTCATTCGTGTCGCAATGCTGAAAAAATCCAATTCCCGTAACCCATTCAAAGCGTCTACTTCAATGCCAGTGATGTCGCGTAGATAGTTCCCAAAGTTCCCGCGTTTGCTTGCCAGAAAGACCCAGCCTTTTGAGTAGAATAGTAAAGTAGACGGAGCTATAAGCTCTTGGAGAGTCCACCCTCGTGTAAACCATCGACTTTTGCCAATTTCTTCTTGGAATACTTCTAGCTGTAGATGCGGTTCTGCAGGGTCCTCAACATCGCTGAGATATACATAACACACCGCCGCCTGTTCGTACCACCGGAACATACTGTTGATAGCTTCAGAGAGCTCTGCGCTCGATGTCTTATCAATGCAGCACGTATCGATCCAAATGAAGTCATAACCTTCCGACAAGGCTAACTTTGCAGCACCTTGGATTTTGATGAAGCCAGGTCTCGCCGATATTGAATGTACATCTGGATTATTTGAGGCGGTCTTTCGGCTTGCGAGCACATATTGCAGATCTTGAAGTGAGACTTCTTCATCGTCTTCTCCCCAGGTGTGAGATAAGATGGCATATGGAGGGATATTGTCGTCGCGCCGGCTGACAAGCTTAAAGGTGGAAGTTTGTAATAATCTCATGATCAATAAACGCCATGGACTGAATCTGTCAGTGAGGGGAGAACTGGGTTGGAACCCTTGGGCTGACAAATGGCGACTGTAGACGGGTGGATGGACTGAGAAAAGCTAAAGTGTGACGGTCGTGATTATACCTAGTTGCAAAGAGCGAAATTTGATGGTCAACTCAGCAGTGAAGACTACATGTGCTGAATTAATAGACCTGTCGGAGAGAGGAGGTTCTGCGAAAATGGGCTGTTTCGGCGACTGAGCTGCGGGGACTTAGCAAAATGCCTGCCCACGGAATACCTACCTTGTATGCTGTGGATCATATTCCTTCTGAAAGCCCTACAGCTCATCAGACCAGGATTTGGAACCGAAGTGCGTGAGCGGGGAAATTATAGCCTTGCTTGTCAGCTGTAGTCCAGATGAAGGCGTCCGCGAAGACTAAATAGTATCCAGCAGGTCAAATCTAGTTGAGCTCCCGATAGTCCCTAACAGTCTTCCATTTCACTCACTAAACATGCGATGAATACTCGATTGTTGGACTGATGGAATTCCGGACCAGGTGGAACTCTGAGAATGTACACACCAATGACACGCAGCAGTACAGGCATCCTTGCCCAGCTTTCCCCCCTCACCAAGCCAAATCTAGCTCAGCCTCAGCTTCTCAACAAGTGAAAGCTCTTCAAACGGCGCCATTTCGCCACCAATTACTGGGCCAGCTGGGTTGAGAATCAACAAATCAATGATTCCAAGTTTAATAAATTCCTTAGACAAAAGCAAATATCCGAGTGAATGGTTGGGTTGCTTTGGATGGAGCGGGCTGTCACCACCACAAGCACGAATCTAAGCAAGCACGAATGCGACAATACATTCACCATCTTTCAAGTTGCAAAAAAACAATTCAAAGTTACTTCTGTGACTCTCTATCTCTCTATCTCTCCTTTTTCATTTTTTTTCTTTAATTTCTTCCTGTGACTACGTTCTGCGGTTATCCGGCATAGCGAAGCCCAGACTGATGATAGTTGATGTTCGTCACACTGATGTCGATTTTCCCCTTAATATCCTCTTCTTCGTCATTCTCATCTTCGCTATTACGGTTGCCTAGATCCAAATGGCAGTCCAGGCTGGCGATAGCTGATGTCCGCACCGTTGGCATCAACTTTCCCCTTGTCGACGTCCTCATCCTTTTTATCCTCATCCTTTTCATCCTCACCATTTTCATCCTCCTCCTTTTTATCCTCATCCTCATCTTCATCATCCTCATCTTCACCACCCTCATCTTCACCACCCTCATCTTCGCCACTCTCGTCTTCATCATCCTCCTCATCTTCATCACCTTCATCATCCTCCTCATCTTCATCATCTTCATCATCTTCATCATCCTCCTCATCTTCATCATCTTCATCTTCATTCTCATCTTCATCTTCATTCTCATCTTCATCATCCTCATCTTCATCATCCTCATCCTCATCCTCATCCTCATCCTTCTTATCTACACTTTTGTCTCCCTTAGTCGTCTCCCACTTTTCCTTCTCATCGCCTTCTATTTCCCACTTGTTCTTCTTCAAGCTGTCACATGACACAGAGGGAAACTTGTCAAGATTTCGTTTGACAATGGCCGTGCTGTCCTGATTCCCCTCAATCCCAGAGCCATCAACCTCGCTCGCCCCCTTCCTCGGTCTCCTGCCGTGGCAGCCGTGGTGTGGAATCTTGTATGGCTCGGTTTCCTTAGATGCGTCCCATTCCTTGGCTAGAGGGTTCGACTTGTAGGCTTCATCCTTTTCAGTCGGGTATAGGTTCCATTCCTTGGCCTTAGGATTAGGCTTGTACGCTTTCTCAGCTGGCTTCTCGTCTTTATAACCATAGAGATCTGGCCCAGGGGTTTTCTTTTTTTCCGTCTTTTTAGACCAGTCCTCCCTGTGGCCCCAGGGTCCGTCCACAATACGGTCGGGCTTCGTCTGCTCGGGCCAGCCACGCCATGGCGCACCATGCTCGATCTCATCGGCACCTTCAGGGACGCCACCTTTGTCCTTGTTTTTTCCCTTGCCCTCGTTTCCGTGGTGACTTTCTTTCTTCAGCTTATCAATCTCATCCTGTACCTTGCTGTTCTTTTCTTTGAATTCTTCGAGCTTGTCGCCACCAATGGTAATACCCTCTCTGAAGCGAGTCTTGTCGTTGTGTAATTGATCTGAGATGTAATCAGGCCGATCCTTCACCCATTCGGATGTACGGTATACGTCGTCAAATTTCCGGTATGTCGGGTCAGGCATTTGCCCCTTCTGGTGCGGTTTGTGCTGTATGTTGCCGCTCACCTCTCCATGGGGATGCGCATGATTCGCCTCCTCCAATGCCTTGGCTTGGTTGGAGAATGGGACAACTAACGCGTTTCCCACGGCAGCGGTGAGGACTGTGATGACGATGGATTTCCTCATTCTGGAGTAAGTAAGAGTGAAGATGTGTGATTCTCGGTGATGGTGTTGAAAAAAAATGGTGCAAGCCGAAGAAGCAACTGTCAGTGTAGTGTAAAAAAGAAGAATGGGGGCAAGAGAAGGAAAGGACAGCAGTATATACTACAGGAACGTTCTCAAGGTTTGGATGCAAGCTTGAAGCTTTCTTCATTCCCTTTAGCATACGATGCGAGCCAAAATCTACTAACTCGCGTCACTCGAGATCATAATGTCCCTTTCTCATCATCAGAGTTGGTGTACGCATGAGGCGTTGGCGAACCTTGAGACCCATAGTTGACTTGCTACAATACTTTTTGATACCCTTTAAGTAGTTTCTTTAGATCCTTCTTCAGTATTTATTTCTTTTGTTCCGCAATTCCAACTTTGCAGAGGAATGGGATAGAGTCTTGGTTGACTGGTTTGTGACAGCATCGGAACTCGCCCACCACACCTTCAACGTTACTCCGGGTGATCAGACGAAAACCACTGTTCAGCTTTTGTTATTTTCTACACCTGACCATGATTAATTATCATATATAGCCTCGCAACGCGGTGGGTCGCCTTGAGCCTATTCTATCACAATAGCAGACTAAGATTTCACACAGCATAAAGGTTCGCCATAGTCAACCCCGGTACTGCAGAAGTTAGCCTTCCTTAGAATACATCCTCCCATTGCCTACTGCCCATTCGCCAATTATTCAGTGAATATTCCATTAAATCCCTCCCATGTGATAGAGCTGCAGCAAGGTATGAAGGCTCGGCCTTTCAACCCATCCCGTCGGCGAAACATTTGCCTCCTATTCCCAAGCTCATAACACAATTTCCACTCTTGAGGTCCATTGGCACCAATGGTGTATTTCCCTTGGATACACTCAATATGGTTCTATCACAACTCGACCTTTACAGCTTCACGCAGCTCCGATCACAAGAGTGCGTCTGTTGCTGAGGGTTCAATCCTCAGCTCTGTATCTCGTACGTATGAACTACGTACGTAATTAGAGTACAAACTACACCATTAGAGGTGTAAAGTCTCCTGGTAGCCGGTCATCTGAGGTCTGTCGGTGTGGAAGCCTCTGGTGCCGGGGTTGCGATACGGCGTGTGTAATATCTTTCAACTTTGATCCTTCTTGTTCTTAATAAATGATGACTTGGAGGGCACCTGTAATCTTGTAAGGAAGAACAACTGGCATATATAACACCTGAAGTTAAGAAAGGCAACCAACAATATGATAAAACTGATTTCTTAAATAATTATCCCATCCAAAAGTTGCATATGCTATCTTCATCTTTCTTACCCTAGACGATTGCGGGGAAATAACACGAAAGTATGGGGAGACCCAGCATCGCACATTAGATCGTTTATCAGTGTGAGAGGTAAAATACTCGCACATTCAAACAAACAATTATACAACACCAAAGACCCGCAGAACCCGCATTTCTCAGCTCATAATGGATTACCAATTTCTACCTTCTCCAAAATCAGCTTATGTCCTTTTTCAAGGGCCTCGAACAGAATAGAGACTCGCCGAACCTGCTCCGAAGCCTCCGGAAGGGTTTACTAGCCCGCAGTGGGGTCGACGGATGAATCCCCTCACTCGGGCCTTTCTACTCCGTAGCTTAGGTTGGAGGGGTCGAGGAGGAGTCACACGTACCTTTTTTTTACGAGAGAGGGCGAATTGGCCAGGCCGATACCATAAAAGCCCGCTGTATACCCTCCCTTCATTTAGCCTTTGTCGATACACCATCCGTAGTCTGGGCACACATCCCAATCCCGCATTCGTCATCTTCAACTCCTCAATTGCCGCCTTTTCAACATGGCCAATGACCACATCCTCACCCTGTCGTGCCCCGACAAGTCGGGTATCGTGCACGCTGTGACGGGCATCTTCGCTCAGCACAAGCACAACATTCTCGACCTCCAGCAGTTCTCCGACACTGTCTCTGATCGTTACTTTATGCGCGTGCACTTTGACTCTGAGAGCGAGACTACCGAGCATCTAAATGAGCCCTTTGAGACTCTCGCCAAGGACTACAAGATGGACTACGACATTCGTCCCGTGGCACGAAAGATGCGTGTCTTGATCATGGTGTCCAAGATTGGACATTGCCTAAATGATTTGCTGTTCCGTATGAAGACTGGACAGCTTCGCATTGAGGTTTGTTTTGGCTCACTCGTCTCTGTCTCATGAGCAGCATTCATGAGACAGAGAGGGACTTGTACTCAGTTTACTGACTGACTAACTGAACTCAGGTCCCTGTCATCGTCTCCAACCACCCAGAGTACAAAGCTCTGGCTGAGAGCTACGGCATTGAGTTCCATCATCTCCCCGTCACCAAGGACACTAAAGCCCAGCAAGAAGCCCAGGTTCTCGAGCTCGTCAAGCAGCACAAGATTGAGCTTATCGTCCTGGCCCGCTACATGCAGGTCCTCTCCCCGACCTTGTGCTCGGCCATGTCTGGCCGCATCATCAACATCCACCACAGCTTCCTGCCCTCGTTCAAGGGCGCCAAGCCATACCACCAGGCATATGACCGCGGTGTCAAGATTATCGGAGCCACTGCGCACTTTGTCACTGCTGATCTGGATGAGGGTCCCATTATCGAGCAGCGCGTTGCTCGTGTGGATCACAGCATGAACCCGAAGGAGCTATCCGAGGAGGGATCGAATGTTGAGAGCCAGGTGCTGGCTGCCGCAGTGCGGTGGTATGCCGAGCGGCGGCTGTTCCTCAACGGACACAAGACTGTTGTTTTCAACTGAAGAATGTGTACATTACGGCGTCTACTAGTACAAGAATGAATGGGACATGCATGGCAGGGGGCAATGATCTGAGTTTGGATATCTGGCTGCTTCATTGTCGTTTGATCAAAATATTGGACAGCACCTACGCGATTGAAGGCGGGCATTCGGCCTAAAAACAAACAAAAACTTAATTTACAGCAAATAAAATAGTTCGAAATATAAAAGTTACTGCGTGAACCAGCCAATTGATAGAATGAGACGAGTCGTTTTGACTGACTGACATCCGGTTTCGGACGATGCGAGAGGGGATGCGAGACATGCAGTCGATAAGCAAATGCCCTGGGAACGTATGAAATCAATTGACGTAGAAGAAGAAGAAGAAGAAGAAGAAAAATACATACTCCCAGCACCTTAAAATGAGACTACCCCCTCAAACTTCTTCTCGTCGTCAATTATAAACTCCATCATTTGCGCTTCTACTCACCTCATCATTACTCATACCCCTCCTCTCCCCCAAATACGGCCCCACCACCATCTTTGCCTCCTCCACCCCGCCTTTAGCTTAATTATCTCACCAGCCCTGGCGCCATCCACAAAGTTGTCAATATCTCGCCGGCGTCCCAACAACCAATCCCCGAATAGCTCAGCTGGAAGAGCGTTCGGCTGTAATGGATTCAATCGTTACCGAAAGGTCACCTGTTCGAGCCAGGTTTCGGGGAGCGCCAATTTCTTTTTACCGTTGCGTCCTGTTAGAAATTATGCATGGGGAGGGAACACTCAACTTTTTTTTTTTTAGCCCCTCACTAAGATTGGAGGTATGAACCCCTGTTCAAAAAGAATTTGTGGATTATTAGGAGGGGCATATAATCGCTATCCCGGGGGTACCTTCCAATGTCCTGTGAAAACAGCCACTTCCCCGAATAGCTCAGCTGGAAGAGCGTTCGGCTGTAATGGATTTAATCGTTACCGAAAGGTCACCTGTTCGAGCCAGGTTTCGGGGACTTCCTTTTTGCGTTTTCCACCATCTAATCTAACCTTCCATCTCTAACGGAGAGTGCGTTTCTTTTTTGGGCCTGTGTACGGATTATGTACGTCTTAGGTTATCATGGCCTCCCTTGTATTGTGGCGTCGCCCTCTTCGCGTAACTAGCTAATCTGGCACTTTTTTGTAAAGGGTATGTATGTATCTACCTATTACACTCTACAGGAGCCTATAACACAATGAGTATCTCGCAAGGAGAGACAGTTATTCGTTGTATTCCTGTGTCTTTGACATGTCATAACTATCTAATTTGTATAACAATGCATATTGTTTCCTAATTATGCTCCCTCGTACACGCGGAATTTGCGAGCAAAGATGCCTCAATACCCAAGACTACACACAATTCACCATCGTCTCTCTCAAGCGACTCCTCTTCATCATCTCACAATCCTTACAGTCTTGCCAATCTCCCCCTTCTCAACCTGCTCAACTCTCGCCCTCACCTTCCCCCAAATCGCCTCAGCAACCTCCTCCACACTCCCAGCCGCATCCACGACCACAAGATCCTCCTCCTCCTGCTTCCACTTGCCGCCCTCAAACAAGCCCTGCCCATGTTCATCCTTGCCGCCCATACTCAGTCCCCAGAAGAGTTCTCGCACGCGCTTCTGCATCTCTGCCTTCTCGTACAATTCTCCTCCCCAGCCGCCGCGAGCTTTGGCATGCTCTTCGTCCAAGTCCAGGAAGAGCACCAAGTCCGGGCGAGGGAGTCCACGTTCAGGAGCGCGCGCCCACGAGAGATTGAGAGATGGGTTTTGCTTGGCGGCTGAGTAGACAATGCCGGAGTGGTAATATCGATCACAGATGATGGTAATCCCAGCGGCCAGCAAATTTTGGATTTGGGTGCTTGAAGCTACGTTAGAGAACTCAAGGACTGGAGAGTGTGATTGCGGTAGTACTTACACAGCCTCCCAGCGGTTGGCGCTGAAGAGCAGATGGATGACATGGTCATCCATTTCGACGTCGCTCTTGAGGTAGGCATCAATCATCTGCCCAATTGGAGTTGACCGATCTATCCAGTTCTTAGCAACTTCTTTCAAGACGCATGTTCTGCTTCAATGAGAGCTTTGCCCCTTGAAAACACTTATTCAATCTCAATTACAGTTTGAAGACGCTCGTCATTTAACTGATCCTCTCTCCTCCAAGCCGCATAAAACGGTCAAAAAGCGACAAGACAAAACTCACCCGGAAACCTCATGACCTTGACAGGCTTCCCCTCCTCGACAAATCTCTGCTCCAACAATTTAACCTGTGTCGTCTTTCCACTCCGATCCAAACCCTCCAGCACAACAAACGCACCCCTGGTACCATCCTCGCCGGGCTGCCCTCCTGTGGTTGAAGAGCTTGCGATGGCCGCGGTGGCGAGGTCATTGATTGAAGCCATTCTGGGCCGCGGGCGGGTAATCAAATGCCAGGACTTCCGACTGTGGTTGACCGATTGCAATAATAGGGATTGATCTTCGTTACCAGCTTTCCTTAAACAGAAAACCCCTTGTCTCCGTGATCAACAGTAAAATAGCCTCTGTGCAACGAGGGGAACCCAAAGGAGCTGAGTTGGTTCAGGTGCAATAAGCAGGATTGAGCAGGAATGTAAGATCTCACACTGTGACAAACCAACACCGTGGGCGAACTTCTGCTTCGCTGCGGGAGCTGGCCCGAGCCACTCGGGGAGCTTTGGGAACCCTGTTCACGTGAACGGCAGAGCTGAAACACAGTGTGAATTTTGCACAGACGTAGACATCATCTGATGATTGTTCCCCGCAACCAAGACCGCTCATTTCGCCGCATCAAGTATAGAGCTAATGCTGTAAAATTGCTGTGTCCATGGCCTGAACAATTGGGTGGCCAATGCTCGCAAATCACAGCAAACTGAGCATGTTTGATGAAGGCTCTTAAATCTTCAATTGGTTGCGATATCGCATATAGTAGCGTCGAAAAGACGAACAGTTATCCTACTGATACCAAAAAAAAAACAACAGCACTCCAGCCCTTGGTAGTCTGCGTTACCGAGAATTCCAAAACGCCTACTCCATTGCTCCATCCAGCCAAGCATTACACCCGCCTAATGATATAATCCATCCATAGCCCAACCCTACTGAACTCGAAGCACATCACAATCATGTTCCATCCATCGTAGCAATGCCTCAAATCTCTCACGGGCTTGGGGCAGTAATTGGTTCAGTCTCATCCTTGGAACTGCTGCTCTCCCAAAGCTCAAAGCTCTCACCCGTACCCTCGATGGGCGCCAGAACCGCAGCTTTCGAAGAGCACCCGGTAGGCTTGGAAATAAGAATATCAATATCTTGTTCGAATTCGGCAGCAGGGTCAACAGCCTCAACTTTAGAAGCAGAAGCAAATTCTTTAGTGGGGCCCTCAAGCTTCTCAAGCTGCTCCTCATCATCGCCAGGAACAATAATAACAGAAGTCTCATCACAACCCTCAGCGTAAAAGTCGGCAGTGTTCATCTCACCAAGGGCAACACGCTCCTTCTCAATAACCATATCGTCAGCACTAAGACGAGTAGCTCGACGAGAAGAGGTTTGGGAAATGTCGTCAGCGGGGGGGATGTTCTCCTTGTCTCGGCCCTCTGCACGCTCCCGGCTGGCTTTGCGCTCGCTTTCCTCGTCGGAGGAAATGTCAAGAACACAAGTGCTGTGCTGAAGAAGATTGGTCATCTCCTGCTCAGGAGTGTCCTCGTGAATCTCAAAGAACCAGCTGGCCTTCATCTCTTGCTCTGGCAAAAGGTTGGCAGACGGCTTGGGAGCTAATCGAGAAGAGCTGTAGCTAGGGATAGTCCCCTTGAGAGCAGCATCAAGAGAGAAGGGAGCCTCGGAGCCAAGGCTGTGAGAGGGGGGATCGACACGGGCATATGGACCAACAGTACGGCGGCGGCTAGACAGAATGCCAGATCGCTTGCCACGGGTGGGAGAGCGACCGGCAGGTGCGTAGATGGGGGAAGACTTGGTGATACCTCCACTAAGCTTGACAGCAGGTGATCGAGGCTGCAGGGTGCGGCGGGGTGTAGAAGCAGGCTTGGTCGGGGTGACAAAGGTACGAGCATTGGGTATGGAAGCGAGAGAAGACACTGTCTTGAGAACGAAAGCGGAGGGCTTGAGGAAGTCCTTAGCGGGTGTAGCAGAGTTAGAACCCTTAGCCCTCTTGGCGAAGAGAGTAGGGTCGACATTCTCAGAATCGTCGGTATCGATTAGCTCGGCCTTGCGCTTGGAGCCGGCAGGAGTAGAGATAGCTATGACGTGTTAGTTGAATGATGTCTAAGGCGATGATGACTGCTGATGGTTGATGCTCAGGAGTGGGGAGAGGGTTGCATGTATGCTGTCATGCTGCCCAAAACCCAATCCCGAGCTCCTCCCAACCGATTCAAACTCAATTGGAAGAAGCCATTTTCAACCGTCAGCGAAAGCTTTCACCACGTACCATTTTGTCTGTTCTTCAGACTTGTGAGTGTCTGCAGACGGGACCCATCGAGGGGAGCAAAAGGCTGACGAGTGGCAGTGGCCATATCGACGAAGCAGATGCGGAGCTATGTGGAGAGTGGGCGAAGGTGCAGCGAAGTGATGCGATGCGGAAGCTGACGAGAGACGATTGCTCCCAAGGATCCGAAGCAACGTGTTCAGCGAGACGGCAGAAATCGAAGCCGGCAGAGATGGAGTTGTTTGTTTTTGCTTTGGTGGAGAGGTATTGAATGTAATGTGCTTTGAGTAAAATGTAGCTGATAGGTTGATGGGCGGTGTGCCCAGTAAAGGGCAGGCGGTGCAGTCGAATGAAGTGGCAGTATGGTTGAGGTGAAGTGGGAGGTAATGCGTTTGTTGTGCGTGGGTGTCTTAGGGCGTGATGTTGTTTGTTATTCCCAACACGAGTCAGGTCGTGACTTGTTTATGTTGTTTTGATGATGAACTCGTCGAGAGCGTGTAGATGGGTAGTAATAAGAAGGAAGAAAGATGAAATAAGAGAAGAGGAAGGGAGCGAGCAGGAAAGAAGGAGGGATCGAGTGGGTTTTCCGAAGGAGGTGAGTGGGTTGGGAATGTGGGAAGGAGGGCGGCGAGTGGTAATGTACAGGCTGGAAGGAGCACACGGGCACGGGAGAGGTCAGCTCAGCCCACGGAACTGCCACGGCAGGCGCGTTTTTTTGGTGCGTCGGGTGTCCGGGATGAAGCGTGTTGAGTGGGTGGATCTCAATATTTCAGTGGGCACGTACCTAAAAGTGCGTTTGGGATGAGGACGTGATGGGACCAACCCAACCCAGACCGACAAGAGGTCAGACACGGCACATAAAACTGCCCAGACCTATGCGAGTGACAGGCTACGAGGTATTCCAACAGGAGGACGATGGCAATTAAAATACGAAACAGCTGTTTGCTACGGCGAACATTCATCGTCCTCGACACGGCTACGTCTCTTCAAGCTGGATTCGAAATCCAAGACGGGAGACAAGTTACCGGAGTACCTCTGCGTATACGTACATGAAGCCGATGATCCCAAAATGGATATGATCTTTGTTACCTCGTACAGATGTATGTACAAGTTGGTAGGTATGGCCCTCCTCCGCACCCGAGACTCCCCACGGCCCAATCGTATTCTTTCAACGCGTCCAGCCGTGCCACTGCATGTCTAGCGTTCGAAACGGAGCTCCCTTCTCCTCAGTAGTCGAGCCATCTTCACATCCAACCAGTCAGAACCAGCCAACGCTGGACTGCATCAGGACTGCAGACTGGCATTTTATCCAATCAACGCGTCGTGGTGAGGGGGAGTGGATGGGCGGGCGCCAATGTAAGGGAGAAGAGGAGGTTTGATAGTCTGACGGGAGGAGGAGGAGGAAATTGTCCCGTCCTGTCCTGTGCCGTGGAGAGTGTGACAGCCTCTCAACTCGATACAGCAGCTACCTGGGTTTGTACGCACCGACCTCGTTAATAATCGGCTTTGGGCACGAACGCGCATATTAAACCTCGACGATGCGCCCATCCGTGGATCGAGTATACGAACTGGACGCGTTCTTGCAGAGCTTTCGCGATAGTGGTCGGCAGTGCACAGGAGGCCTGTCCGGCGTGCATCTTAGCGCTGAAGTGCCGCTGACGCCCACTGTAGTAGAGTGTCTGTTGGACGGGTCGTACTGTGGTCATCATCCGCCACCACCTATTCAAACAAATGATTCCTCTTTTTCCAGATCATCTCCAAATGAAACGAGAGGTTGGACCTCTCTATGTAATGCACCTTGATTAAATCATGCCCTCTAGTTTTAAAGGCATCTCTCCTGAACATCTGGGTATGCTTTCAACAATGGGAACCCCTTTACGCGCTCCCAAGTGCCGCGACCCTCCTCTTCTCTCTCCCCACTTCCACTTCCGACGACTGCACAGGCATCCCTGGCCATGACTTCACATCCATATCCACCACGCCTGGCCGTGTCAAATGCGGCCACATCCTCTCCTCTCTTCTCCTTCATGTGCAGTATCTGTGACCCATCGGTGATGCCAGTTCTCCCCTCCTTACGCCAATCCTATTGGTCTTCTATGCCAGCTTTCCCACCACCCTAGGCCTCAAGAATAGGCTAGCCCAATCCCATCCTCAGTTGGCCATGTTCAACGACCCAAGTCTTATTCGCTTCAGCGGAGCAAACTCCTTGCTCCTCCGGCCCAATATTGGATACGGAAATATTTATTAAAAGGGCCAGGCCATCCGCGTTTCTTTTCACTCATCGCGTCCAACGTGAAGGCGTGATCGTGTGCGGTGCGTGTGCGGTGCGTGTGCGTGTCGTGACCGACTAAGTTAAGTTGAGCTCCGACCCCGTCCACCTCCAACACCCAGTCATGCAGGGGGCTCGCATAACCTTCAACTATTGAGCTTCAAATGCATAGTCTCGCTGATCCCCTCGACATAATGACATCTACCCTTTATTAATCAAAGGGAACTCTCAACTCAAAGGCTGGAGAAGTAGGTTGGGCGTTTCGCTTACCTCTCCTGCATTCCTTGAGACCGTCCGCCGCTCACCGTTGGCCATGTTCTACACCTGATACGAGGGGACCGTCTGGTTGCATATGGAGCGGTTACGACCTTCCCAGCCACCCGATTTTTGTCCTTGCACAAGTCCAAGACACAAGACAGTCGGATAGCCCGAGTCTGCTGGTCAGGGCCTGATGCTCAGCTGACGGATGCAAGTCTCGTCTTGTCTCAAACGCAACTCCATTTTAGCAAAGGCCATCTTAGATGATCCAGTCGTTACATATGCACTTCTGGTCACTATCATGCTGAATGAGCTTACCAAGAGATGGGTCAATAAAACTGCAGCCGCAGCAATCTAACGATTAATGAAATTGGCTGCCTCGTCACCGTTGCTTCCCTCCTTCCGACCGTAGCCCAAGCCGTGTCCGGAATATCATGCTTCCATAACCCAACCACGGATATGCTATGGTTGATTCTGAAACAAGAGGCTTTTAATTGAATGCATAAGTGTCTCTGCATCTTGAACATGTTCGAGGCAAGGTCATCGAATTGGGTCATGAGCCCAACTTGGTCTATTATTACCTGTCTATCGGTGTGTTAATGATGCTGGTTGAGTGCTTCCAAGGTATCCTCCACCATACCCTTCGTCAAGGCTGCCCCTCATCTTCATTCCCCCAACTCTTCTCCGTATTCTTCTTCATGCGTAAAGGACAATTTCGCCTAGCTCTTGCCTTACTTATCGTCTCGAAGTTGGTGTGGTCTGCGAGTGGCAATCTTCCTTCTTGTCGGCTGGTCGACTTCAAGTGTGTGAGGACTACCTCGACCCTGTTGTGTAAGAATTGACTGGTCCGCTTCAAGTGTATGTGGAATACCTCGATCTCGGCCTGGAGGAGTCACCATATCGCCGTGCAAGTCGTGGGGGTTTGCTGGCCTCGGGCCGGGCACGATTTGATCCCTGTGGATGATATGCTTTACAGGCTGGTGCGAACTCGCCGATGATTCGATTTGGTCGAGCTCAATCGAATGTCCTTCTAGCGGACCGCGGTGAGCAACCGTAGGGTCATGAGCAAGATTATGAGATGTATCCATGACAGGCGAAGTGTTAGTCAGTGTTGCAGGATCTTTGTCGAGGTTGTGAGTGTCACTCTTCATCACGATAGGAGCCAATTGCGTATCTTGGTCGAGCAGATGCGTCTTGGGGCCACCAGCATCGGCACAGACGAGAGCATCATCACTTTCAATGACAGGCCTTGCCTCCGATTGGGAAACACATCGCGACGGAATACTAGCCGTCGATGCTTCTCGGCTGCCCTCTGGGATCGATGTGAGCACACGTGCGTCAGCCTCTGCCTCGATGGCCTCAGGGTCCAAAGCTGGGCTGCGGGAGCGACATGACCATGGACCGGAAGTCTCCATGGGAGATTGAGTCTGATATTGTTCATTGGCGGAGCTCTCATGACCATGGGAATTCTTGGTGCTATGTTGATGCCTCTCCCGAAGGATGATTTCGTTTTCGTTGCGCGCGAGTGTGATGCAGGGACAGATGCAACCGCTCAGCCAGTCTGAGACATCGTTGCCATCGATGTCGTAAAAAGACCGGACTGTGTTTTGAAGTTTGGCCAGAAGGCAACCGTAGACTAAGATGAGCCATTAGCAGGACTCCCACGGTTAAGACTCATGAGGGCAGTAATATTGGTTACTCACAGGGCAAACAAAGGGCAAACTGAAAGCAGTCTGGGGTGCAGCAACCCTCGTTGGAAATATTGATGGCATCATGACCGCCAAGAGCTGCGTTGAGACGCTGCGAGGTCCGAGAGTAAACGCCGCACGGAAAGCAGGTGACTTCATATAGCGACGCAGACTCGCAAGGAGTGTTATCGCCATGCCACAGCCACTGGTGCTTGCGTTCCTCGGTTGTTTGCTTCTCCATTCTAGCAGCAGGTCTCGGGGTCCAAAAGGGCGTAGTCCAACGATGGTACCAGGCGGGAGGGTTTCGGAGGGGATTGCACCTGGGTTCGCGTGTCCAATGAAGCTGGGGAGCCATACTCGACCGGGCTGGATGGGGACCCGGATGAGATGATTCTAATAGAGGAGAGGAATGAAATCTGAATAGTGGAGGGAGGATAAAAAAAAAAGGCAGCCTTTCGCAGGGAAAAAGAGCAAGATGAAGCAAGAGTCGATGATATCTTGGCGAACAATAGATAATGATGAAGAGAAGCGGGAGAGAGAAGAGAACTTGACGGGAGATGGGTCAAGGATCTTGCTCAACCATTGTCCCAAGAAGGAGCCAACACTGGGTGATTCCACCTTGGAAACGGAAGGCATGATGTTAGTAGTCCAAAGAAGCGCCCCGCGAAAGAGAGTCATGACCGAGCTGACGAGAAGTTGCATTTCGGCCTTGCATGAATGCCGCGCGGTGCTTCCTAGAATTCGTTACTACTTTGAGCAAGTAATTAAGTCATGTATCAAATGAACTTCTGCAAGGCAGTAAATCATGTTTGTATTCAACTCTAGAGCTTTCGATGGATGCATACGCACACGACTAAACAGGTTGATCCGTTACTTGGAAACATGGTGAGAATGGTGTGATATGGGCACACAGCTTCAAGTCTACCCCAAGTGATGCACATCTCCTTCCATCTTGTTGGAAACCTGCGGTAAGCACTCGTAAGGACGCGCTGTGAGTGTCACAGTGAAATCTCTAAATAGGGAAAGTGATGAGGGACGATCGAGTTTGAGGCACTATGTTTCAGAAATGTTTTCCCTGTACGTACACCCCTTCAGGTGATGAAACTAAAGCGAATTAATGAGATCTTTACACTATCATTACATCATTACATTATTGCGAGATGGTATCTTGGGTTTCCGACTTCATCATCATCCCACATGAGTCTCTACGTCACCTTCTTAAATAGGCAAAATGTCTTCCTTCCAAACAAGACACATGCATAGCAGCATGTAGCACGCGTTGCCAAGAACGAGGGGGGATACAGATGACGTTGTGCATTTAGTCGAAATGCAGCAAACAGGCATCTGTTTGCGGCACTGATTCACCCATAAGGGCTCGAGATATTTTCTTGATTCCTTGATGGCCGAATAGAACTGAGAACCAGCGGGGTACCCCGAGACCTGGTTAGTGGAAGGTTTACTTCATTGTGCGATTCCGACTCGACTCGATGTGAATGTCTTACCCCCCCTTTGAGACCAAACCTTGGTGGTGGCTGGATCTGACGATTGACAAGAACAGCATGTGACGAGCTTTCAAACTATCAAACTATCCATGGCTTGCACGTCAAAGTCGTTGTAGTATCATTCGCCACAAAAGCAGAATCAATTACTTCGTGGAACGCACATCAACAAGTCAGTCCTCAAACCACATGAGTCCAGATCCCTCGTTTCCCCTCTTTCCCCCGCAATTCTTCATCTATACCTTTACCTGCTGTACGAGCTTCGTTCTTTTAACCGCGCAATCCACGCTGGTTTTTCGTAAAGCCAGGGGAGAGGCTAAGGTTGTGTTGGGTTAAGCTGCCGCTTGCGCCACATGAGCAGCGCTGAGAGAGGAAGTGCTCCAGCATGTTGAGTTGAGACTAAAGAGGAGAAACTTTGACCCAAACGCAACCCCAATACAGGTGTGCTAGGGACCTTGCATTAGTGGGGTCCGCTATGTTCTAGACCGGACGCATAGACAAGGTCGAAAGTCGCCATCGGCTGGAGGCTTGGAAGAGGAGAGGAGCTTAGAGTCGGAGGGCGAAGGTAGATGCTGTGCTCCATCTATTATTCAACTTTCTTTCTACTCCGTTATTGCTTCCCATTTGATACATGCTCCATACTCCATAGTAGACACAAGGGTCGGCAAATGATTGAGAATTATGTTTTGCCGGTGAAATATTTTGACGAGCCAGTAGTTCCACGGAAATTGGCAATCTCAACTATGAATCTGTACTGATCTCGGTGCATCGTATTGCAAGTACGCGGATACAGTCGATCTCATCTCGCTCGTACTCGGGATCGCAATTGTCCTGTGTGAATTGCTCGGGTATCGGACGAACCGAAATATTGCACAGTAATTAATGTGGACTAAAATGGCATTTCCAATATCGAGTTAGCCGTGGTCGCATTCCTCTGTGCATTGGGATCCCGCATTCCGACCATGGAAGGCTGCTGGACCTGCTATCATGGTGGATTCGATGCATTCCAATTGCAAATGAATATCATCCTCCGTGGTTAGCTACTTTTCCGTACAGGACAGGCCAGCTATCAACGCCCGCATCTCTGCCGTCATACCCAAGGGCCGTCCTCCAAGCCCGCTAGTGGCACAACAAGGAAGAGGGAGAGAGACAAGAACGGTCCGTGACCCCCGAAACAGACGACGGGAGGGTGCACAGAGAAGAGCACACCTGGTTCAAGATGCCGTGCAAGTCACACCTTTGTTGGTCAGATCACAGCCCGGATAAAAACAAAACAAGACATTATTATGCAGTGTTGTCGTACTTCATATATGTGGCAACATCATCGGTGGCGCATTGATTTCGGGATCATCTTGTCAAGTCCGAAACTAGGCTCGCGTGGCACCGAACTCCCGCTCACCATTACTTTAACGATGGATGATGTCGTAGTGTAAAGAGGAGCAGTGAAAGAAAAGAAATTTAAATATAAAAAAAGATGTGGAAAATATGAGTTGATGGATGTGAATTATCGATTTATCGCTAAGACGGCCCGAGCGATGAGTCGAGAAGGGCCATGTCGCATTTCCTAGCCCTTCCTACCGGGGACCAACAGAAGGGGCTATGAACTATGAATCTAGGTACTGTGTAGATATACGCCTTATGCATAGGCATAGGGGCGTGAAGAATCCAGTTTGAAGATTTGATTCCGGCCAATGAACCATACATAATTAGTTTCCATGAAACGAATTGTTTGCAATGCATCTTGAATTCAATAAACGATGGGAACGGCGGCATATTGTCATGCTCGATTGGACGCAATGCCCGAAAAGTCGCAGCGCGGCATGTCGCAAAGTGGACACGGGCGTCATGCCACAGTGGCTACCCTTTGGCGCGCTTGAGGTAGGCCGGAGTGTGCTAATTCGCCATCACAAGGTGAATTATGGAGTGCTGAGAGAAGTAGATACGTAAACTGATGGCAGATTTATGTATGCAGCAGACTTTTTGGGGGCTCTTTTTATTTTATTTTTATTTTTATTCCGTCATTATTCTTCTCGTTCCACGGTTGAACAACCTGAAAGTTACGGCCTCTCATTACAGCGTGTCATTGATGCCACCATTAAGTATCAACTTAACGCAGAGCTTATGCCCCAGAACGAGTCAGGTAGATTGACCCAACATTTCGCTGTGAAAGTGGCGTTCGCTCGCCGCGTCAGTGCAGAGCTAGACATACAAAGACGGGATGGCCTCGCAGGACTAGGGAATATCGTTCAGTTTACCCAGGTAGGGAGAATGACATTAGACCCAGAGGAGACCGAATACTACGGTGAATAGAGGTTAGAAACATGAGGCCACCAGGTCTGTCTAGTCATGGATTGTGAGTAGGGGAGCCACGCGGCCACCACCACCACCCCCCCAAACCTGATGCCTGAGGAAGGGACCGATCGCTTGGCTTTCTTGGATGCGACCTAGGCGATGGGCTCGGGGGCGCTACCAGGAATAAACGAGGGGTTTTGGGAGGATGAGAGAATAAGTTTGTCACCTGTTGAAGGTGATTTGTGGTTGGTTCAAAGTCTGTTTTGTTGAGTCCGAGTCTGTCTGTATATGGCTGTGTCAGGATACGAAAGGGGGGCGCTCAAGCAACGCGACAAGATGAGCCACTCTGTGCGCTGTAGCGGGTTGATGAGTTTGAACGGAATACAAACCAACAAGAAAGCTGACGTCGAACGCAGGCAATACCGGTATACGGAGTGCGGATACAGATACAGATACAGATGCAGATGCAGACACCTACCGTATTCGAATGGTGTGCGTTGTGCATATCCAGGAGCTTCACAACAAGCTTCACAAGCTTCACATAAGTGGTTCCAGACCAGATGCACTGAGCTTGGCTCGATGGATCCGAAGCGGCGAAATCGTAGCGTACCCGCTTAAGCTAGACGAAGTCGAGGGCTCTTGGAAACCACTGAAAGCCACTGAAAGTCAGGCCGCTGCACCACTGGAAGCGGGGAGCCAGGGGAAGCCAGGGGAGCGGTCCGAGGCTAAAAAGGGTCTGGACGAACCACTGCGAAGATCCACTAAAAAGGACGGCTCCCCCTTCCCCCTCTTTACGCCCCCCCCCTGGTCCGTTCTGGCACAAGGCCAATCTCAATCTCCTCTCCCTGAATCTCCCCATCGCATTGAATCCTACCGAGTACGTCGTTCATCACTCTCCTCCAAAAAATTTCACATCTCGTTCGCCTTCTCCCATCTTTCTTTTTCAGCTGCCAGAAAGCAAGGCCATCGTCATCGCCGCCAAGGGTGTGCTCGATTCGTTTCTTCTTTTCTTTTTCTCTTCTTTTCTTTTTTCTGAAGTGGCTCGCATATTTTTGTCGCTCCCTCATCCGTCCACTCACAGCTCTCTCTCACTCGTGCTCCAACCATTCGACGGCAACGACCACTGGCCTGAAATATCACACGCCACCCATCCCTCGTCCTCCTGTCTTTCTCTCTCTCTGCACTTCTCCCCCAAAACCAAGAATTCTCTGCAAAAAAAGAAAAAAGCCACAGATACTCGATTGGACCAGTCCATTGCTTTCCTTTGCCTCTCTCATTGCATACAGCCATCTTCTGTTGCCTCCATCGAAAGGTTATCTGTCACCTCCCTTTAGCAAACTCCCCAAAACAACAAAGCTTGACTATCCCCCGAAAGTCTCCTCTCCCTCCTCACCAAAAACACCAAGGAAAAGACACAAAAGGTACGTCTCATCTGCCCCGTCTATCCACTATTTTGTGCATTTTATTCTATGGAACACAATTGTCCTTGATACGTATTCCCTGGTTCCGATTTCTGGTGGCACCTGGTCCCACTGATGTCCCCCCCTGGCCCATGCCGCCCATCCCCATGCTCATGCCCATGCATGTCTTGTCTTGGCTTTGGGCTCTCTCGCTTCCATGCTCAGGGTCCCCCAGCCATTCGCCCTCACCTTTTCTACCCGCTCTTGTCCATTCATTCACCCACCTCCCTTAACGTCCGTCACTCCAGGGTCTCAAGTTTCAATGCTAACTCTGTTCCTTCCTTCTTCTTTAGATCCGAGAGAATAGTCAAATACTGTTTCTTCCCTTTCTCTCATTGAATTCTCCCTTGGAGCTTCCTAGCCTCCAGAAACTCACCACTTCCTCCTCCTCGACTCTCCTTTCCCGTCTGCACAATCGCCAAGATGCCTTCGAATTACGAAAAACTTGGCCGTGCTACCGGTCCCAGCATCGATACTCTCACCATTCCCGAAAAATGCGCCGTTTCTCACATTACTCCCCTCGACGGTCTTCATGCCAGCACCGCCTCTACGCCATGTTCTGATCGGGGCAATCCCTTCGACACTGACGTCGAAGCTATGGTTCCTACCAAGACCACCGACACATGCTCCAGCCGGGTTGCACCTCTAGTCAGCAGAAGCGAATCCCAGGTCTGGCCTGGAAAGGAGCAATGGAAACAAAAGGCCAAGCTCGCCAAGAAGCAGCGTGGATGCACCTGCATGGCTGGTCTCAGTCGCCGGAATCGCATCATCGCCAAGGTCTTGATCGCCTTCCTCGTTGTCGGCATTGCCGTTGGCGTCGGTTTCGGTATCAGCAAGCCTCTAGGCGCTCACATCTGGGGCGACAACAAGAACAACTAAGCGGCTGTCCACCATGGTCACCATGTCTCATCACATGTGCATCCTCATTCCCGTGGTCCCCACGACATGACATCACAAACTACGAACGTCTCAAGCCACCTCACAGCTGGAGACGCCCACACACATTCGCCCTCTCCGTCGCCTTTTCGGATTTTCGAGCATCATCTAGATACCCCATTGGCAGCAATCCACAATCATAGCAGCAGCTGTAGCAGCTACACCTGCAAAGGACCATGTCGGCCTACTGCCTCTACATTCAGAGCCCATCTGTACATGTAATGCGTCGGGTTTTGATTCCCTCTCTACCACCTCTTTCTCTATCTTCAATCTTCTTTTTTTAGCGCAATTACTACCGGATTTCGACATCATGATTGGGCGTTGGCGGAGTCTTGTCCCTCTTTCTTTATAATCGCACCTGGTCTTGTTTTTCGGGTGGTATTCATCTTGGGACGGAATTGGAGGAGTACAGAACAGGAAGTCTATGTTATAGAATCTGTCGCCTATCGCGGCACTTTACTACGACTTTTTCTTATTATTTTCTTTTCTCACTGTTTCATCCTACGATCGGTATGGAGGGATGGTCATGATAGAGTCAGTTACTCAGTGTCCTATCTAGAAAGGAAAGAATATGCAAGTAATAACCCTCACCCTCTGGTTCAATGTGTGGGAGGGTAAACCGGTTTACGTCATTTGGCTCTACCGTCATTTCCAAAGCTAGAGTTCGGTCTCACCTCGTCCTCCACAAACTGTCAGCCTCGTCCTTTTCAATGTGCCGCTAAACCTACATGTCATTTATCCCAAAGGTGTCGACACTCTACACGTGCATATGTAACACAACCCCAAAATCCCAGTAGGTGCATGCTAACCATGCAAAAGGCTCTCCAGGAATAAGGCTATAAAGTCTTGAGGATATAAGTTGACGTCTAACGTGGATCCAGCTTCCCCACGCCCTTAGACGCAAACCTGCAAGGGACCAGGCACCATTGCTGATCTTAGATCTGGTGTGGGACACGCGTAGTGGCCGGTGGGAATGGTATTGCCAGTTCAGGAACTGCTGGATTTATTGTGTAGAAGCTGATTTGTTGGTTACAGAATTGGAATTGGTGGTGGGTGTTGGGTGTGGAGCAGCTTTGGTCCGAAGCTTCCGGACGGTGTGGGATGAGGGGCCTTATAAAGAGCGAGCGCTGCATTTCCTGGGTGCTTTGCGTTTTAATTTGTTTGGAATGTGCGTGGTCTTCTAGAATTTGGCCTGCTCTGAACTACAGGGCTTACTTTGAATGGTTTGAAAGTCTGGTGTATTGCTGATTTGCCAAATGATAGTTCTTCGTTCTCCGATCGCCATCCTATCTCAACATCCTTGTCTATGTATGGCCTTTGTCTCAAGCAACTGTCAAGGAATGATTACGACATCATCTACTGGCTATATGAGACAAGACAAGCATATATTCCCCTCTGTCGTATATCCGTATCAATCTCGAATATCTACAGCAATCCAAGATAACTTGATTAGCGGTCCTTCCATCGATCCCCAACATCCATAGCCAGGGGACTCATTTAGCCGACACTCATAATATCTACATAATTTCTTTTCGTCATCATCTCCGTTTTATCTTTCTCTGTAGATGCTCCGATCTCATAGAACGTCCGTCCTGGCCGCCTTTCGACATAATCAGATTGACTCATCTCACCAGAGGGCTTGTCACCTAAGCGCCCTCGCGGGATGTGCAATAGAGGTGCTTTTCTCAATGTACGAGACTTATCTCGGTTTTTCCCTCGACGGTTATCGACCAACGATTTACCTCTCATGAGATGGCCTGCATCCCAGTCTGGCTGATGCGGAATGCAGCTCACCGCCACTTCGTTCAAGCTTAGTTGTTGCATGCCTCGAGTTACCGCTTTGCACTTTTCTGCCCACGTGCCTTGGTGAAAGTCATTCAACCAGTGGTCCTCTGGAGGTTCATCGTCGCCGTCCTGTGGGTCCCTAGGCTTGAAGGTCCTCGACTCGGGTGGGATCGTGAAGATGCGCTGCTGTCTTCCGTTTCCCAAAATCTTCCATCTGCCGAGATATACCGAGCGGAGGATTGAGGCGACGCCGAGAATGAAGACGGGGCTGAGTAGGATAAGTATGAGAAGGTGGTGTACATCATCATCATCCTCCTCTTCTTCATCCTCGCGTGCCAGTGTAGTGAGCTTCATGCCAGGTGTTAAAGAGTTTCGGTGACTGTCGAGAAGTGGTAAGGACGACAGAGGAAGGTCATGTATTATGAATTTCGTGTATGCTAGGGACTACATCACTCCGACGGGGCTGGGTCTTGAAGGACTCGATGTTGATGTTCAGCTGAACTCCCCCACTCGTTCTCACTCGATGAATCAAACCAGGTAGAGCCCAAAGGAGTTTGTCGAATGTTTGCGCCAACCACATTCATTGCATTGCATCGGTCCTTCCACCTCCTCAATTCTGGTTTGATGGGTGTTCTCGAGTTCTTATTGGCCTCGCGGTGCTACAAACATTGTCTATTACACCCATAACCTACCAGCTGCTTCGATCCGATGGCATTAAAGTACTCACGCAAATCTATACGTCAAGTTGGCCATGTTTTGATATCGCTTCTGGGTCTGTCATTCCACAATGCAGCATTAAGCAGCTCTTTGTCCATTTTGTACACCTTTAGGAGCTCGAAAATCAATGTCTTCCAAACTTACGAACACTATCTAACACAGTCTCCTTGTATCGCCAATAGCAGGAAGTCAGACGAGGTTGAGAATAGTACGAAGTCGGCCCAGCATGATGGCCGAGGGGAAACGGCTAAGATTCTTTTATTCCTCAAACACTAGTGTCGTAAGAAACAAAGCGCATTGAAATTAGGCCAGGAGAGTGAGGAGGGTCAGGTTGATCGAGTGAAGGAGGATGGTCCGATCAGATATGCAAATAAGATAGAGAAGGATAATAAACAGTTCCAAATGAAGCTGGGAATGTCGGGCGAAGGAAATAATTACGGTGTGAGAGTGTTTGTGCATACACACTTATCTTATCCTTATGCTGAGACTTACCATCGTCCAACGTGACAGCCAGTATGGTTCATAGATCATGACATATTTCCTCCATCTAAACTAGATTACCTACTCTATCTAACATATAGACTATCCTATTTCAATCTCAAAGCTCCGCTAACAACATCGGGGAGCTAGGACAACTCATTAGGATGACTCAAAGATTACTAGGATATCAATCTCATTCAAGGGCACCTAGAATTGAGATTGGTGTCATTCTCTGTTTCCATCTCAGGAAGACAGTGTGATTCACCGCAAACAAAAGCGTCAGACAATCCTTTTTCCGATACTCATGCTTGTTTGTTCGGGCAAACGCCGTTCAAAGTCCTTTGAACGCCCTCTTTGTCCTTTATTCATTCTCAACCCCAAATATAAGATGTGTCCTCCTACGAACAGACCTCCCGCCGAATTCACTCACCTCCATCCTTGCCACTACGAAGCATTATTAATCACCATCTCAGCGAATGCTGAAGCATCATGTCATCAACGAGCTCCAATCCCGGGTTCCCCACGACCCCCGAGGCCCGAGCTCAAGGACGCAGCCACGCCGACATGGTTATCGCCGCTGTCATCATCACAATCGTCTCCCTAGTCCTCGTTATCCCTAGCATAATAGCGATTTACCTCCTCATCAGACGGATAATTCATGGGAGGCCTTTCGGCCAAGGAAGTGCGAGAGACATCGAGATAAGGATGGAGCTATCGCAGCTTCAGCATCGGCAACAACCTCAGTAGCCATAACCCCGACAACCACAACTGGCAGGGCCATATGATCGTTGTGGATATATCGTCATGAATAGAAATGAAAGGTGTGTCTGAGGATAAAGAAGAAGGCTAAGGTCGCCCATTAATAATCCTGTTTCTAGTGTCTTTGATTTTATCATGCGTCTATATTCGCGTCCTTTAGCCCTTCCCAGCGAGGTATCCTTTGCCGGCGCCGCAAAGCTCAGAGGGAGATCAGTAACTCGGAACGTAAACCCTTGAACATTATTTTCAGTCCAAAAAGCACATGCACGTTACGCTGCACTGCCATGTAAATGGAACACTCATCTCTGGCCATGCCAGGAGAAACAAGGCTCTATATAGAGACGCAGCATTCATCGTGGCATTTTTGCTTGCGAATACGGTTGGCTGTACATAAAAGATAGTACCAAGAACCATATCTATGAGTCTTGTAGAGCTTGGTGTTCTATTCTTGAATGATCACGTACTCCAAACGCCGAGAGCAAACACCGTGAACACAAAAGCCTTTACTCAACCAGGACACCCTCACAAATAAGGATATAAGCATTCTCTGGAAGCCCCAGGAATGACGCAAACTCTCGTTTTCACGTCAAGGATCAACGGATTAAGCTCATACAGGATACAACTTCTCGGAAAACACTTAGGAACAGGTTCCTTTTTTTTTTGTCTTCCTCTCTGGTCCCATTTCTTCGGTTCTCATTAACCATGGCGCGTTTCACGTTCTCCCACGCCGTCTTATCCGAGGCTTTCAAATCCCTAGTGATTCGGGACGATAACGCAGACGGTGGCAGTCTCAGTCCTGGCTTCATTGCCATCATCACCATCGGCATGGTGTGCGCCATCAGTGTAGCGATCTATACAGCTGTCCGCCTGACTAATCGTTCCATCGAACGCAGGAGCCGCCGCCGCAGTCGCAACAGCAGCAGCAATCGTCGGTCTCGTGATCGATCCGTCGTAAACGATTACGAACTCCAGCATACGGAAACCCTCCTCTCGGGCCACAGGCATTTGGCCACCAAGCCTGAAAGGCACGATGGTCCCACGTCCGCGAGAAGCTCTCCCGAAGGCCGTCCCGTCGAAGCAAGGTCTTCGGTTACCAACGCTCTAGGAATTGACCAAGAGCAACCCCGTCGCAAGAATTCCGCAGGTGTCGAAGGAACCCACTGCACAGTGACCAAGCCCCGTCTCACCAAAGTATACAACTCAAAGAACTTTCTCTCCTGCAAGCGTGAGCACGAAGTCCAGCAACTGCAGCCGGTAAATGGATCCAAAGAAGAGCCGCAGTTTCTAGAGTTGATATAGCGACCTAGGAGGATGAGCAAACTTTCCCTTATAGTTGATGATAGGACATGAGTACTAACTCCGAAAAGAACAAAAACTAAATATAAGACTAGATTGTCAGAACCTCATAGTAAGAGTCGAGAGGCGATTCATCTGTTTGTCCTCAGACACTAGAGAACCCGGGAAATGCACACCGTGGTAACCATCAGAAGCTATGCTGACAGCAGAAACTTCTGCTTCGGAGACGTCACCAATGGAAAAACGTAAAAAATGAAAGGGGACCTTTATGTAACAACCATCCTCAAAGTCGCTTTCTCGTTTTCATCTGTTGTCTTCTCTTTCTAATCAACATAGTGCTCATCTTGGCATTTCATGCGTCTCCTCCTGATCAAAACATACAGTATCGTCCGACTCACTGGTCGTCGACATAAAATAAAAAAAAGTGATGCGTAATCAATACATTTCAAAAATTAAAAAAGTGTTCTTGTGTGCAATTCTTTCTCAATGCCCCGTGAGAGTTCGAACTCAGTATTCCAGCCTGCGCATCGAGACACAGGTCCAGCCGCTAAAACATCCCTAATATCCCGGAGGGAGGCCTCGATTATGCCGTATCCCCCTTCTCAAGTGATCGTATAGGAAGACAGCCAAATGCAGAAAGTCAAGTCAGTAGGTGATAGGGAATGGGAAGATGATCCAGGCAATGTGAAAGTGTAGAAAACAAAGGGAAATTCGGGTGGGTTGCGGAACAAATGATTTTTTACTATTCTTCTTTCTTCTTTCTAGTTCACTGGAGGATATCTGATCCATCCAGCCACTGGCGTTTCCATACAGAATCACCCTCGTTCTGCAGGTAAACATTCCAAGCCAGACCGCACTACGCGGGAATGGTGGTATAGCGTTCGTGGGGGTTTCTTCCATGCATTCTAACATGAAAAGTCATAGCCACTGACGGGGCTTTTTATAGTAGTCTGTCCCGAGCAAGGGCGGGTTCAGCTCTCGTTGGACACGATGATGTCCTCGAACAATTAAAACGAAACAAGGCAGATCGCCGATCGGCGGGGTCGATCACACAGCCTGATATAACAGCAGGGGCTCGCCGACGTTTTCGATCTCGGGAATGGTGCATTTGAGATCGAATGCCTTAGACAGGACAATCTTGAAAATCTGCGGTATGGTGAGTATGTGAGCTGCACCAGGGAATCCGTACGGGACTACAACAGACCTTCTGCACGTTGATGCTATGGCTAGTACTTGAAAAGATCAATGCCGCCCTCATGGCTTTGGCAAACCGCCTCGCCTACGGATATCATTAGTCTCGAGTCCGGACATGACGTAGACCGGGGCGGATCAACCCACCTGATTGGAAATCTCTTCTTGGTCTTGGATAGGAAAGTTGACAAAGTGATCATACTTGGTGCCAACGAGGATGGGAATGGCCGTCTTGTTGAACCCTCGGCCTTGTCGATACCACTCCTTAATGCTGTTCAAAGTACTTTTGCGGGTGAGGTCGAACATGAAGAGGATGGCAACTGCATCATTGCAGACGAGAGGTAGCATATTGACAAACTCTCGCTGACCACCGAGATCCCATATAGAAAAGGTGATTTCGGTGTTGCGAATAGAAATTGTCTTCTCCATGAAGTTGACGCCGAGGGTCTGAATGTAGTCTTCGTCCCAGCTACCCTCGACGTATTTCACCATGAGTGACGTCTTTCCGATCTGGGCATCCCCAACCATTCCAACCTTGATGACGACATGGTTCCGACCGTTGGCGGGCTCATTGGCACTTTGCCGGTACTCGCTGTGATTCTGAGGGGCGGGGTTGGACAGCCCGCTCGCGGGTCTTGAGATGGAGGGAGCAACCTGGACGGGAGGGGTGTAGCGACTATTTGGGTCCTCCTCTTGCCTAGGGCTGTTGGCGAGGCCTTGGTCTAGAGATTGGCTCTGCTGGTGGCGGAAGCCGTTGCTTGAGGAAGCGATATGTGGAGAGCCCTCGATGCCGCCGAGGGTATCGTCGTGGACTTCGTGTGGGAGGGGTACCTCCATCTCCATGGCGTCGACAGCGGCACGGTCGGGAGGAGGGGGCGAAGCGGTGGTGGCCGCCGAGATCGAGGGATCGTCCAGTTTGAGGTCGGAGTTGAGGCCTGTGGGATATGGAGAAGGAGTTGAAGATGAAGTCGAGGTCAAATCAAGTGGAGAGTTGAGTGCGAAGGTGGGCCAGGCCAAGAAGGGCGTCTAGTTGAATGAGCGTGTGTGGGTGAGGCAAAGGCAGCGAGCGAGCGGTAGAGTTGGTCTATTCGACTTTGTAGTAGGGAACGTAATGGTCGTGAGATGGTCGTGGAGAGGGATGGTGAGACCTTAGCTCGTGAACGGTGTGAAAGCTGCAAAAAGTCCAGTCAGTGACAACGAGGACGAAAAGTGATGGGGAATAGTTAGTAGAGGAGCATGCAGGTATGAATAGGTAGCGTAGATGGAGAGCGGAGTGGGTGGAGCTATGGAGGAAGGCGTACTGTAGATAGTGGTAGGGCGACGGTTGATGAAGGCTAAAAAGGCGTCAAACGGAGGCTCGAAGAGAAAACGAAGAAGTGCTGGACGGGCTGCGGTCCCACGATGATGTGCTGGAAAATAGACGGTGGGATGTGTGGCAGAGATGGCCTGCTGCTGGGCCTGCTGGCTAATGTGCGGTACAGTACTCCGTACAGTAATGCGTGCTGGCCGCTGGTGACCCAACCCAGGCCAACGAACGAGCCACTGGAGGGACGAGCTGGAGAGGGTGGAGGGTGGAGGGAGGGGGTTGTGGTGGCGTTGAGTGGAGAGACAAGTGTCTCTCAGCGACAGTAAGACGCGGATCGTAATGGGGAACGTCACAGACGAGAAGAGAAGGGGAGAAAACGAGGAAAGATGAAGTTGTCGCCGTTGGTCAAGCACAGTCCCCCAGCCAGTCCCGTCGCAAGTTGGGCAGGGTCGCAGGGATGAATTGAGCGTGGGATGGAGATGGGATGAATGCTGTAAGGGATTGGCCAGGCCGCCGCAACGACAAGGAACCAGTACGTACTCGTAGTCAGTGAATTCTAGTGACAGGGGTGGACTGTGCGTGTTTCACCGTTTCTTGTCTTTTTGTTTCTTTTTGCTTTTCCGTTCTGTTTTTGGCTTGTCTCGTCTCGTCTTGCCGTCTGCCGTATTGTGTCGTGTTGTGCTGTGTCGTGTGTTTTGTTTTGTTTTGTGTTAGGTTGTGTTGTGTTGCTGACGTCTTGAAATAAGTTCCCAGCTCAAAGTGGGCTAGGAACGGGGTCCCCAAGTACTTAGTAGAGGGGGATTCAGAGGGAAGGGAATTGGTGGATTGTCCTTTGGCGCTGCGTTGCGTTCGCAAGGTTGTTTGCTTGCGTTATTCGTTCTCTGCCTTGCTTTGGCGCTATGAAACCAAGCATGGAGGGTGACGGTCAGAGGCCACCACGGCCGGCGGAGTTTTAGAGGCACCGAAACGGCGGCTAACCTCTGCAATACAAAAAACCATCAAAAGCTTCTGCACAACATTTTCTCGCCAGCATCACCCCCTTCCAAATGTCCTTCACGCTGAGACGAACAGCTGGTGGAGTCTTACGTCTTAGACGCGTCGGAACCTAACTAATAATTCAACTGGATGACGCGCTCGCGTCCATTTTGCATTCGGCTCCTAAAACGGACAAGATAAGATCCAATAATACGAGCTGATTGTGTTCCGCCTAACTGGCTGACGGGGCTGGCTGAATGCTCAATCAGGAAAGACGCTTCCAACCGTCTCACTCCATTGAAGTGCCGGTTTAGCGAATGATGCAATAATGACAGACCGTCGAAGAGACCATTGAAGAGACCATCAAGACTGCGTTACAGATGGAGAAGAGAGAACGAGTTTCTATCTGACCTGTCCTCTTTATTAAGGCCCAATAAAAGAGCTAAGACCATGGTACCTTTTAGCTTCCTCATACTCTTATTTCCTACCTCATTCCTTGCTGTTGTTGATATTGCTTATTATCGTAGCCCCTCCCCTTCCCCACACCAACTCAACGTGCAGCAGTAAATAAACATCAATCATAATTACTTCACTCATGATTATTCCAATAGTTGCATCATCCCAGCAAGAGAATGCCCCGCCAATTGGGAGATTTCCTTATCTAAGCACACACAAGAGATCTAAATCTCTCACTTCAATAACACCACATAAGCCTGTTGAGAACCTCGGTAAACGGCCTTTTAGGGTTGAAGCGCGTCCCGCATTTACTGAAGGTCCGGGCTTCCAACTGTCATTGCGAGCATAGACGCATATCAATCTCATCTCCAGGATGAGATGGCAATTCAAGGAACCCATGGCCACGATTAATCCATGTGCGTGATAATTCTCTCGCCAGCATAGCTAGCCTGTGATTGTGGAGAATTTACTCAAGTACACGAGATCTACACGAAGATTAGAGAGTCTTAGTGACGAAGCCTTGTGCCCCCAACACGAAAATCGCAGTGCTTAGTTTTAAATTATTTGCAGCGGCCTCTCCCAAGTATAGCCACATCTACAAATGGCTCACAAGATGACTTATATCCAGACGATCTGCTTGCTATTAGGGCCAGGCAATTGCCAACTTACAGGAAGCCACTGCACAAACCACTAGTTTAATAGCTCTCTCTCTCTAATCTGTGTACGGAGCATACATTTGATGACTAAGCTCTTATCGCTATCCTAGCACTCTCCGATAACCAAATGTTTAGTCTTAGTGCCGGTCGAATGACGCCTGATATCTCAAATCATTCTCGTCCCGTTCGGCAATCTCGTCCGACTCTCCTCCTCGTCACTCTCCTCGCCTTCTTTTAGGTCCGCCCTTACAATGGCCTCAGTTGCTCGTTCCCTGCGCGCTGTTGCGCCTCTCTCCCGTGCCTTTGCTTTCCGAGCTGCCCCTGTCGCTCGCGCCGCCTTCCGACCCTTTTCGACATCCAACTTTAGTGAGTTTCCTCGGCCAATTCCTCCGCACTCCCACCACAAAACTATCCTCGGTATATCTAACCAAGGAATATTTCTTAATTAGATCTCGCCCGACGATACACAAAGGAACACGAGTGGATTGATCTCGCTGCCGACAAGAAGACAGGCTACATTGGCATCTCCGAGTACGCTGCGGAACAACTCGGAGACGTTGTCTACGTCGAGCTTCCCGAGTCCCGCGATTGGGCTGAGAAGGGTGACGCTGTCGGTGCCGTTGAGTCTGTCAAGAGCGCTTCTGACATTAACGCCCCCATCCGCCTCCGCGTCACCCATGTGAACGAGTCCCTCGAGGAGAAACCCTCCACCATCAACAAGGTCCCCGAGGACGACAGCGCTGGCGGCGGGTGGATCGCAAAAGTCGAGGTCGATGAGGCCGGTGCCAAGCAGTTCGAGGAGCTCATGGACGCCGAGGCTTACAAGACCTATTCTGCCGGCAGCGAGTAAATGAATCCGTGGCATGTACGAGAAGAATAAAATTAAGATGCCGAGAACGCAGTATTATGATCATTGGCGAGGCTCATGGCAGACACACAGTTCAACCTGCAGAAGGAAATGATATAGACATTTTTGTTGTACCATAAAGGAGATTCGCATCCCCGCGATTTATATTTTGGAGGAGAATTTTTTCAGTGCCGGTTTCCCAGCGGCATTCATCATCATCGTTCATATCTTGACAGCCACCACTATCTTGGTTTTCCCATCTCACATTGCAGTCTATTTGACCGTGTCAGGCACCTGTCGAGTTGCCGTAATTTCGTCCAGAATCTTTTGCGCTCCACGGTTGACGAGTTCTTGAGCAACTCGCTTGCCAAACACGTCCGCGCTTTCGTGGTCGGTGACAGCCTCGGACTCTTCAAATTCTACGCCTTCGTCACCTCGCAACGAAACGACCGTCGCTCTGAGTCGCAATTTGCCATCCACCCACTTGGTTTCGACGCCAATAGGTACACTGCAACCTCCTTCCAGTTTCCGCATGACACTCCTCTCCGCCTCGCACGCCAATGCCGTTTCGTCGTTCTCGATCGTCTTGAGCAGTTTGAGCACCCTCTCGTCGTCCGCGCGGCACTCAACCCCCAACGCACCCTGACCCACAGCATATAGGATGCCTCCGTTGTCCGACTCGAGGAACTGTGTAATGTGGTGGCCGAGATCCATGCGCTGCAGGCCTGCGGCCGCCAAGATGATACCCGTGAGCTCCGGGTCTTCCTCGAGCTTCCTCAATCGCGTCTGGATGTTGCCCCTGTGGTCCTTGAACTTGAGTGACGGGTATCGTCGGACCAGTTGGGCAATGCGGCGTACGCTGCTGGTACCAATGATGCTACCGGCCGGCAGATCAGCCAGCGACTTCCATCCGTGCTCTTCGGTGAGCGCCTTCTTGATCACGAGTGTATCCCTCGGGTCTTCGCGGGACGTCACGCAGCCAAGGACACAGCCATCGGGAAGCACGGTCGGCATATCCTTGAGCGAATGGACAACAAAATCGAGTTCCCTATTGACGAGCTTCTCTTCGAGTTGGGAGGTCCACAGTCCCTTTCCTCCAAAGTTGTAGAGTGCCGTGTTCTGGTCGCGATCACCGGTGGTGGTCATGCCATGGATGTGGAACTCGTACTCTGGGAATTGGGCCTTGAGGGAGTCGACGACGATGTTTGTCTGGGCAAGCGCCAGTGGCGAGTTTCGTGTGCCGACATTGATTACCTTTGATTCAGACATGGCGGATGAAATTGATATGTGAATTGACTTTGTTTTCGCCTACAGATGTCCTAAGAATCAGAATCGGGATGGAGGGGCAGAGCTGAACATTTTCCGATGCGCGGGCAACATGGTGGGGTATTTTCACAGTTTCAATGGCACAGTGCGCGGGTGCTGCATACGGTACGGCGGTTCATGCCGAAATCCAACGCTGCGACTACCCTAGACCCGTCGAAAGAAAATCCGAATTATATCTCTTAGCAATGTTTCCGCGTCTTATGTGGATTATGCAAAGGATTTCCTATTCTCACCTCTCTCGGTTTTTTTGAAGAATACTTGAGTCATCTTTTGAACCTAAATTTTTAAATCCTCAAAGGCATGCCAAAAGTTGTCCAAGTGAAGATCCTTGATCCAACTTTGAATAATTTGAAGCTTCAAAGAATCAGTTAGCAGTATCATGTGTCCATAACAAGAATTCCATTCATAGTTGACTTTCAGTCTACCAATGTACATGTGTTACACAAAGCTGAGTTCTTAATCTCGGTGATTTGAAGCGTTCAGTTGGGCGTTACCTATCCACCAAGTCGTGCAAAACTTACATTTTCTTGACAAATAAGTTGCCTCGTCGGCAATTACAAATGATGTTCTCCTCAACTATTGAAATGTAAAAAAATGAAATTGCGATCAAGGATTACGATAGCCTAGTCCCAGTGGCCGAGTTTGCTTCAGGCACAACGCAGAGCCCATCACCATCGTGACACGGCCAGGAGAAGTATACAAGAGGAAGTACACAAAAGGAATAATCACCGATGCGACAAGATCATCTTTTGATACATCTACAAGCATGCTGTGTGGAATATTGACTGCCGGGCATACGTGTATGTTCAACGTCGGTGACGACGTCCTGTTCCCCTTCGGAAACGGCTCGTCGCCAATGTCAGATTTGGACACCAAATATTCATTGCAAAAATCGCTTGTGTTTGACGAATCTTTGAACATATATACCATCATGAAAGATATGGAGTTTGATTCTCATCGTCAATGGTGAATGCCTATCGTTACTCACCTTTACTTAAAGTGGACTCAATATACTCTCATTATCGTTTGCCCATCATGAAGCTGGAGATTATACTCTTCGGGCTGGCCCCCCTGGCCGTTGCTAAACCCCGGATGCCCTTCGCTTCTCAGCTCGTCAGACCGGATCTAGATCCTCCCGCATCCACGTCGTCGTCTTCGGCTCCTCCTCCGCCTCCTGTTCCACCAGGCCCCCCACCCACGGACCCGGGACCTCCACCGACAGACCCGGCCCCACCACCGCCCGGCCCGACAGTCGAGCCTCCTAAAGGAGGGCCGATTTGCGAGTGCGGGTTTACCTACTGCGCCAAGGTTCTCATGAATATGCGTAAGAACTTTTCGCCTATTTGTATTAGGATTATATGACGGGCTAACCTTCAGGAATAGCTAAGCCGTGGCAGCAGGACCAGTTGTCCCAGGCATACTGCAATACATCCAAGGCAAGCTGTCCGGATGGTAAGCCTGGAACGGGCATTGGATCTGCCCTGTTTATTTGTCTATGTGAAGGCGCAGACCAAAAAGTCGGCAATCATCTTGAGTTGGTCTGCGGATGTGATAACTGCCTCAATGTTGGGCCGGACTTTAGGGGGCGATGTGAAACGCCTTGTATTGGTGCAGGGCAATGTCCTGGAGGCGGCGGCGGAGGAGGTGGCCCTCCTCCTTCTCAACCTCCTCCTTCTCAGCCTCCTCCTCCTTCTCAGCCTCCTCCTCCTCCTCAACCCCCCCCTCCTCCTTCTCAACCTGCACCATCACCACCGCCACCACCACCTCCCCCTCCATCTGGAGAACCACAACCTCCTCTGCCTCCTCCTCCCTCTGGGGAGCCTGAACCTCCTCCACCAGCCGAACCACAACCTCCCTCTCCTCCGCCAGGCGATCTGAATGATGTAAATGGCGCAGAACAGGGTCAGAAACGAAAAAGAATGGCAAGTTTTTGGATTTAAAGGGGCGTTCTTTTAAGATTGCGGTTTAGAGAGTGAAAAAGACGAGGAAAAGGGGACATCTCGATCAATTATTTCAAGTTGGACGATTCGGAGGAAAGACGCTCCTTGACACACTCCTTTAGCTTAGATATTATGGAATTAATAATTCATGCCATTCCTTCAATACTGTACCTGTCTCAGTGTGCTAGCGTCTTTGAGGCTTGGGGCTTGTGATGTATTTGATGCGTGTTTACTAGCCTTCCCCACGTCAAATAAATATATGCATGTCAGTTTAGACTCCGGGTCTGGGAAAAGCCACAAAATTTTTGGTAGACCAGGCTCGGGCCGTTGCCTGACCGACAGTTATAGGGAGACGGTAATAGCGAGGCCAGTCCAGTAACATATCAGTCGTTATTAATGGGGATGTCGTGTGAGCATGATCGGGTATCTAAGCTGGTCTGGAAAGGTCGAGTATCTAGATGACAGGCATTCCCCCAGCTTCTCCCCTTGGTTTCAAACGATACAGTACGGTTACAAGCCGTTTTCCGTTCGGATCCCGACTCAAGATCCGAACAGCACACCCTCCTGTATGCAGGAGAAGGATGGAAGACGGACGGAAAAGAGGTACCAAGACGGGGTATCAGCGGCTCGATCAGGCAGTTGACCGGGGTTGGTCAGCAGGTTTTGGTTTCGCTTACCATGACGCCCCCCTCCATGATTAAGGACCCATGTCGCCCATGCACTATTGACCGATTCGTGACAGTACCTACATGAGGAAGTTTGGGGGATCGATCAGCTGCCGCCGTTGTGCATATAGACGGTGCAGGAGTCCGTTTCCCCTGTGTTTATTTCGGGGTTTGCAGTTGAGGCGTAGGATGGAGAGGCATGCCCAGTCATGACCGTTGATGAGAAGCCATGATAACCACATTCAAGCCCTGGTATGCATCATGGTTCTCGCAGGGCCGCAAAAATGTCAATATGGCCCAATGCCCCGCCCCCGGGTTTTGTTTAGTGGGCAAGTTTAGCGCAAATCACCCCACACTGGGCTCAAGTTCGCCCACCAGCTCGAAGCTTGTCCGGGGGGGTGAGCTTGTGAGGGGTCGAGGAGGCTCCAGTGGTGATCAGGGGGGTTTTCGTCGAACCACGGGGTAATTCACTCATTGTGCAGTGGCTTGGTTGGCTTGTCGGAGACCTCGGGCAGTGGTGAGTGGTCAGTTGTGAGGCAAGTGACGTGACAACTGGGCTCAGGTAGCAGTTGGGGGTGGACCTCAATATTGAGCTGCTCGTGTATGAATGGCCTCGAACGTACATGTTGAGCCGAGCAATGTCACGAACATGCGCATTTGTGGATTCGTACTGTACTGGTTGACTGGCTCACAGCCGGTCGGGAAATGGGAAACATGGCCCGGTTGACAGTACGCGGGATGAAAAAGAAGCCAGCCGGCCATGGCATGGAAGGAAGGAAGGTCCATTCTCGTACTGTAAGTCGTACCTCCCTGAAGCTCTCTCCACTTTCCCACGACTACCTCCTTCTCTCTCCCTTCTTTTTCCCTCTCCTTTCTTTTTTTCTTTTTTCTTGTTTCCTAACAGACCACGAAGCTGAATACCTTCCCAAAGCCATATTCGAGGCTTGTGGACCGGTTATTTATCTTTTTGGTCAGTTCCCACTCTTCACTAGCCGTACTGTTTTTTTTCTTCGGTTCCTTTGCACCGTCGCCCTAAAGCGGCTGTAAGTCGATTGAACCCTCAACGTCACACTGCAGCTCCAGAGAGCTCCGATTCTCGCTCTCACTTTTGTACCGCCAACACCAACCACAATTCCACCACACTTTTTGCAGATGAGATCTCGAGAGCTATAGTCAAATAGCTACAGTCTCTGCGCAATGGCTTCGAGTATTCTTTTGCCTATGGCTTCTGCCTCGGCATCGGCCACAACAGAGCTCTGCATAGCTCCCCGCCTGTTTGTGACTTCTTGTTTGCGGCTCCGAGGCAAGTCTTTGACTCTTCCTAAATTCTAATTTTTCGGAACTGACCGCGATTTTTTTTTTGCCATGCTCAGACCCCGTTCTTATTTCCCGTCGCAAGCGATGGCACAGCTCAATTGCACCCGTAACTCGCCATCGCGCTCTTGTTCCGGCTCCTCCCAAGACTCTCGCGCTTGTTCGCCATGCTTCCACCATTGCACTTCCTCCGCCCCCGAGAGCTTACTCGACCGTTGTGGTTCCGCCCACCACACCCTACGGAGAGCTCACTGTCGGTGTTCCCAAGGAAATTTTCCCTGGAGAGCGTCGTGTGGCCCTCACCCCTGCTAATGTCGCCCTGCTGAAGAAGAAGGGCTTCGGAAAGGTCCTTGTAGAGCGCGGGGCTGGCAGTGCTGCCGACTTTCTCAATACTGCGTACGAGCAAGCCGGTGCAACTCTTGTAGAAGCCAAGGATGTTTGGTCCAATTCCGACATTGTTCTCAAGGTTCGCGGCCCTGAGGTTCGAGAGGTCACTAGCATAAAGGAGGGCCAAACCATCATCTCTTTCCTTCAGCCCGCCCAGAATAAGGATCTTGTCGAAAAAATTGCCGCAAGGAAGGCTACTTCCTTCGCAATGGATATGGTTCCTCGTATTTCCCGTGCCCAAGTCTTCGATGCCCTGAGCAGTATGGCCAACATTGCTGGTTACAAGGCTGTTCTCGAGGCGTCCAACGTATTTGGAAGGTTCTTGACCGGTCAGGTTACGGCCGCTGGAAAAGTTCCGCCCTGTAAGGTTTTGGTTATCGGTGCTGGTGTAGCAGGTCTAAGTGCAATTGCTACTGCTCGTCGTATGGGAGCCATCGTCCGTGGCTTTGACACTAGATCCGCCGCTCGTGAACAGGTCCAGTCTCTTGGTGCCGAGTTCGTCGAGGTTGAACTTGAAGAGGATGGAGACGGCGCTGGTGGCTATGCTAAGGAGATGAGCAAGGAATTTATCGCGGCCGAAATGAAGCTATTCAAGGAACAAGCCGCAGAGGTCGATATCATCATCACTACCGCCCTCATTCCCGGAAAGCCTGCGCCTAAGCTTATCACCAAGGATATGCTCGATGTCATGAAGCCTGGAAGTGTCATTGTTGACTTGGCGGCTGAAGCTGGCGGTAACTGTGCCGCTACTGAAAAGGGCAAGATGGCCACATATAAGGACATCAAGGTTATTGGTAAGTGAAGGTTTGCTCCTTATGCGAATCATCGATGTTAACTTGACTCACTAGGCTATACCGATCTGCCATCTCGATTGCCCACCCAGTCATCTACCCTCTATTCCAACAACATCACCAAATTGCTCCTTTCAATGGCCCCCAAGTCCAAGGAGTTCGGCATTGATCTTGCTGATGAGGTGGTCCGCGGTTCTATTGTTACAAAGAACGGTGAAATCCTGCCTCCAGCTCCTCGACCGACTCCTCCCCCCGCACCGCGCAAGCCTGAGGTCAAGGCGGCTGTCGTTGAAACAGTAGAGTTGACACCTTGGCAGAAGAAGACGCGAGAGGTTGCTGGTGTTACTGCTGGCATGAGTGGCATCTTGGCCCTCGGAAAGTTTACCAGCCCTCTGCTTATGTCCAATGCCTTCACCTTCGCTCTGGCCAGTCTGATCGGTTACCGTGTCGTCTGGGGTGTTTCCCCAGCCCTCCACTCGCCCCTGATGAGTGTGACCAATGCCATCTCTGGAATGGTTGGTATTGGTGGCTTGTTCATCCTCGGTGGTGGATATGTCCCTGAAACCATTCCCCAGGTCTTTGGTGCTCTTAGTGTTCTCCTTGCATTTGTCAATGTTGGTGGTGGTTTCGTGATCACCAAGCGCATGCTGGACATGTTCAAGCGTGAGTTGACTTTGAATCCAACCGAGCCCCTGCTTGCTAACATTTTTTCTAGGACCAACTGATCCGCCAGAGTTCCCCTGGCTCTACGCTATCCCCGCTGTTCTCTGCGGTGGTGGGTTTGTCGCCGCTGCTTCCACTGGTGCGGCTGGTCTTGTCCAGGCCGGTTATCTCGCCAGCTCCGTCCTCTGCATTGGTTCTCTGTCTGGTCTCGCCTCACAAGCAACCGCCCGTATTGGCAACATGCTTGGCATTCTCGGTGTCGGTACTGGTGTTCTTGCGAGCTTGCTTGCTGCTGGTTTCTCTCCCGACGTTCTCACCCAGTTTGGTGCTCTTGCTACCATTGGTGCTGTTGCTGGTAGGTTGATAATCCCCAGGGATTTGATAATGAGAGCTCATATAGTTCATAGGAATGCTCATTGGCAAGCGAATCACGCCCACCGATCTTCCCCAGACTGTCGCCGCTCTTCACTCCGTCGTCGGTCTTGCGGCTGTCCTGACCAGCATTGGCAGTGTTATGGCCGATATTCATGACGTCTCAACCCTTCACATGGTAACTGCCTACCTCGGAGTTCTTATTGGTAAGCTTCTTTTTTGACCCTTTCAAAACCTTTATATTGACATTCAACAGGTGGTATCACCTTCACTGGCTCTATTGTGGCGTTCATGAAGCTTGCTGGCAGGATGTCATCTAAGCCAACGCTCTTACCTGGACGTCATATCATCAACTCTAGTTTACTGGCCGGTAATGCAGCAACAATGGGAGCTTTTATTACAATGGCGCCTGGAAGTCCTGCGATCGCGGCAGGTGCTCTGGCAGCCAACGCCCTCCTCAGTTTCATCAAGGGTTATACCACGACGTCTGCCATTGGAGGCGCCGATATGCGTAAGTTGACTATCGAGAAATTTGTTATTCTACATGCTCATCGGTAAATAGCTGTCGTCATCACTGTTCTGAACGCATATAGTGGATTCGCGCTTGTTGCCGAAGGTTTCATGCTCGATAATCCACTGTTGACAAGCGTTGGAGCGCTGATAGGTGTATCTGGTTCCATCCTGTCTTATATCATGTGCGTTGCGATGAATCGTTCCCTCACCAACGTATTGTTTGGTGGTATAGGCACGACAACAGCAGTACAAGAGTACAAACCACAGGGAGAAGTAACACAAACGTCGGTAGATGACCTCGCTGAATCTCTCCTCAACTCCGAGTCTGTCATCATTATTGTCGGCTATGGCATGGCCGTAGCCAAGGCTCAGTATGCCCTGTCCAGCATTGTTCAAACCCTTCGCTCTAAGGGCATCACTGTCCGATTTGCTATTCACCCTGTGGCAGGTCGCATGCCCGGTCAGTGCAACGTGCTTCTCGCGGAAGCTAGTGTACCCTACGATATCGTCCTGGAGATGGATGAGATCAACGATGACTTCTCTGATACGGATTTGGCTCTGGTAATTGGCGCTAACGACACTGTGAACCCAATTGCCATGGAAAAGGGTAGCTCCATCGAGGGTATGCCTGTTCTTCATGCTTGGAAGGCTAAGCAGGTTGTTGTTATGAAGAGGAGCTTGGCCAGTGGCTATGGTGAGTATACCCACTAGTCCAGAAAGGTACGAGTTGAGTTGCTAATGAGATGTAGCCGATGTGCCGAACCCCATGTTCTTCATGCCCAACGCAAGAATGCTCTTTGGTGATGCCAGAGTTACTTGCGAAGGTTAGTTTCCTCCCCACCAGCCCGCCCTCTAGTTTGACTTGTTCTGACCATTCCGCAGCTATTAAGTCGGCCATTGAGACCAAGGTATAGAAGTATGGAGGACTTGCATCATATGTAGTTTCGAATTTGTTTATAGTGCGAACGATGCCATGTTGAAACATTGATAGATAGTGTCGATATATTTCCTAGATGCTAGATCATATGTGGCTTTTGTCAATTCACTCACTGCACCCATTGGGCTGTTCATTTACACAAGCGGCATATTTGCATATTTTGAGGATTGCTTGAAAGTTGACATCCATGTTTTGGTTGAGGTCTTCTCAGTTCATTCTTCTAACGCTGTATTTGTAATATGTACACGCGTGCGCCGTAGATAACCCAGCCTTCAATGCTTATGCACGCTCAACCGCCACGGGTTGCCAAGCCTGAATCTTGGGCTTAGTCCTACGATATGTCAGCATTTTATCCACCCAATTGCCTCTCACATAGGACATCTGGCACGTTAACGTACGTGTTGTATGTCTTAAAGGCGCCTCGGGTCTGGGTGTGGTTGGGAATGGCCTTGGTGGGCTCGTAGTGACGAGTACCGGGTTGGATCAGAGCGTCCTCGGTTGGGGGCTTGTCGAGAGAGTAGCTGATCCAGCCGTGCCAGCCCGGCTCGATATGAGCGGCGTCGAAGTCGTGCTTGGCGTACTCGACCCAACGGGTTCGAAGGGGCAGTTCCTCGTTGTTCTCGAAGAACTTGTTGCCCGCGCGATCGACGCCGACGAGACGACCGTACTTGGTGTCACCTGCGAGGGATCAGCAATTCGGGACCTTGAATTACAAGGGGAAAGTTAAGGCGTACCGATGTACTGTTGGCGAGGAACGGGATTTGTTAGTCAAAGCTGGCCGTCGTGGTTCGGTTCGAGGGCGTCGGTTACGTACCAACATCTGAGTGAAGTAATCCTATTTTCCAGCTAAGTCAGCGAATTGGCGCTCAATTGATCGATCAGACGACGGGCATATACCTTGATGCCAACCTTTCGCAGGTTGCGGAACGTTCGTGTTAACGTCGACATGGTTGTGGTATGCGACAATTGACCTCGGCGTGGGGGAAGTGGAATGGCATGGTCCAACTCACGGGTGCGTTTCGATGAGGCAAGTTGAGGATTGCCGGGACCGGCTGAACTACGGGTAAACTAAGAAGATATGACGGATGGGTCTTGGAGCTGCCAATGATACGTACCGGGAAAGTAATAAACATTTTTTTGGAGCTTCGAGGCCAAACCACGCCGAAATTCGGTCCCGTCGAGATATTTCGAGTATTCGCCTTTTTTTGCGTCGACCAGCAAAATCCCTTTGCGCAATGCTCGTCCGGAGCTGCGCCCGCTGTACTTCCAAGCTTCGGGTTTCAGCATTCAAGTCCACGCCCGTACGATCTCAGTGCAGACGATATGCAATTCCTTCTGGAGGAGCGGGAGCTGGACCATCAGCGTCGGGGAGCTCTATGAGCAGCGTTGGGGCTCTGGCGCCTTTTGTTGGCGAGCTGGATCGTCTGACTCCGAGTTTCGAAATCCGAGGCGACCAGGTGTATATTATTAAGACGCCAACTGAGTTTTACGAAACGCTCAAGGTTAGTCTTACACCAATTGAAGCTATTCCCAGAAAATGAGGTGAACGTATCAGACTGACCAAGAACTAGCAAAAAATCCGCACCGCACAACGCCGTATCTTTCTCTCGACGCTGTACATTGGAAAATCAGAACAAGAGCTCATTGGAACGCTGCAAGAAGCTCTGCGACATAACCCAGATCTCAAACTAAGCATCCTAACTGATGCGCTGCGAGGTACTCGAGAGGCGCCCAACCCATCGAGTGCATCGCTGCTGGCGCCATTGGTAACGGAGTTTGGTACCGATCGTGTCGAGATTCGCATGTATCATACGCCTAATCTGACGGGAATGAGGAAGCAGTATATTCCTAGGCGGATAAACGAGGGGTGGGGTTTGCAGCATATGAAGCTGTATGGTGTGGATGATGAGATTATCATGTCTGGGTATGTTGAGTCTTAGAACTATCAATTCCGTCTTAGGGCTAGAGCTCGGGGTTTGCTGACAGTTAATGAAGAGCCAACTTGTCGACAGATTACTTCACCAACCGCCAAGACCGTTACCACCTCTTTTCCTCTCACGAAGTCACCGATCACTTCTGGAAGATCCACTCAGGAGTGGGATCATTTTCCTTTCTCGTAGAGCCATCGCAAGAACCTGCCGGCTTCAACCTCGCCTGGCCCAAGTCCAACTCGGCGCCTTCGCCCCTTGAGAAGCCTCAGTCCTTCATCAAGAGCAGCACTTCAACTTTAAATTCTCTCTTACACCCCAACCAATCACCAGTAGTTGGAGATGTCCAAGACACAAGAGTATATATGCTAGGGCAAATGTCCCAAATCATGAAGCCGGACACGTCGACTGAACTGCCCATCGTCACGCATATTCTCAAGACGCTGGCTTCTCCTGCCTACAAAGAATCCTCGTGGACTTTCACCGCCGGTTACTTCAACCCAGCACCTTCACTTACGAAGCTCCTCCTTAGCACCGCTTCCTCGAACAACACCGTCATCACCGCCCACCCTGAAGCAAACGGCTTCTACAAGTCCAAGGGTGTGTCAGGTCTCCTACCAGATGCTTACACCCTCCTAGCCCGCCGTTTTGTCCATCGTGTGCACCATGAGGGCCGTGATGGTGACATCGCTCTAAAGGAGTGGCGGCATGGCGTCGTTGGTCAGCCCGGTGGCTGGACATACCACGCCAAGGGACTTTGGGTTACCATGCCTGGCGATAAGAATCCAGCTATGAGCATCATTGGTAGCTCAAACTACACCAAACGTAGTTACTCTCACGATCTTGAGGTTGGTGCTCTCATCGTCACTCGCGACGAAGGGCTCAAGGCTCGTCTAGGTGATGAGCAACGCTGGTTGCAGGACCACGCGACGAGAGTGACCAGGGATGACTTGGCGACTAATGAGCGCAGAGTTGGCTTGAAGGTGAGGGTAGCCATGTGGATTGTGTCATTAGTGGGAGGAGCGTTGTGATATATTTCCACATGTCTGTACGCTCTAGGCCTCGCGGTCAGTGTAGATTAATTGTACAAAAGGAGCGATTCTCTGTGCTGGGTTGTCCCCTCGTTAAAGAGGGAGTCCAGACGTAATTTGAGATACCCGAGTTAGACTACATTTCATTCCGTCTCTTCATGTGACCTAATGTAGTAATATCAAATCATTTGACATATGATTTTTGAATACAAAAATAGTACAATATCTAGTCTACAGATTCCTTTCATATATCTCATCCGTACACTTAAGCTCCTAAGACCGTAGTCCCAACCTCCGGCCCGCCCTTTACCAAGCCCTGCATCACAACTTTGCTCACTAAATCGCTCTGGTGCTGCTCGATCATCTCTCTTAGCACGCTGCGCTCCAACACCACCTTGCCTGTCTCCAGGAGATCCTTGACGTCCACGTCTTCGAAGGTGAGCACCCGGCCCTCACGGGGAACTTGCTCCATGGCGCCGCAGAGAGCGTCACGGCGATCACCCGTGACAAACAGGGTGCGACCGCTGGCACGGCCGAGGCCGAGGTTACCTAGAACGCCCTCCATGTAGCGCTTCAGGTAAGCTTCCTTCAGCCCATCCTTTAAATACTTGTCCGCGACAAGCTCAAAGTCTTCAGGCAGAGTCAAGTCCATACCATCTTCGCAAACGATCAAATCACCTTTACGGTAGCGGTAGCTCAGGGCAGTGCGCCACGCCTTGTCGTACACCTTGCGGTTAAGACTGGTACCGAAGTCGCGGGGTTTGGGACCAAAGGTTTTACCACCGCCGCGGAGAACAGGAGACTGTTTGGTGCCGAGACGGGCCCGGCCGGTACCCTTTTGAGGACGCATCTTGCGATGGGAACCGTGGACTTCCCAGCGGGTCTTGGAGGAGGCGGTGCCTTGGCGAGTGTTGTCACCCTCGTAAACGACAGCGAGGTGGAGGAGGTCGCGGCGGAGGGGAAGGTAGAGGTGGTTGACGGACCATTGTTCGAGGGAGGTGGGCTCGAGGGATGGGAAGTTGTGAATGGTGAGAGGGACGGTAGAGACTATACGGAGGAGTGAACGATTAGCGATTGGGAAAGAATGTGGGAAGCATCTGGGGAAGCTGACTTGGGTTCCACGACTCGAGAATGGCCTGAGGAGTAGCGATAGCGGTCTTTGGCGTTTCGCTTACGGAGGCTTCGGTGGCCATTGATCGCGTGAATTTCCTCGTCAGAGTCGCGGACTGCATCAAATGTGAGCTGTCTGTAGTTCCATCCGATCAAACTCGTCATGAGGGTAGAAAAACGTACCTTGGTCGCGGACATCCGTAGAGCACCCATGGCCTCGGTGAGGCACCCAATTCCTTTTCCAGCCATTATTTACACACGCCCCAGTTCAGTCCGGTGACTAATTGATCTGGGAAAGGCGCTGTGAGGCTGAAGAGATATGTCGTCGAGGCTGTCTTTGGTGGAATCGGCCATGTTCAAAAACCGTGATGCTTGCTACTGGAGTACTACGGAAAAGAGTGGGCTCGAAATCTTCCGCCCTGACCAATGCCTGCTTCCCATTTCACCAAGTTTTAGTGGATCCATTAGTCCGCCATCTTGTGCATCTTAATTATGCCAGAGCTTTTTTTACTGCTAGCAGTTCCTAGAAATAGACAAAACGTCTTCCTCGTCCACCACCGGCCACGTAAAAATGTCGTCGCGGTGCCAGGCCGTTGTGAGGCCGCTCGCACGGCAACTACGTCCACAATATGTCGTCCGCACTAGACCATTCACCACCGGCTCTGCCCGCGCTGCCGGTGCCGAAATTCAGTCCCAGAAGCCCACCACGGAGATGAATCCTCTCGACCTAGATCCGAATACCGTCCTGCCCGAGTTCGAGGCCCAGCTCGTCAAAGCCGGAAAGATGCCAATTGGCTCTCGTCGCCGCCGTGTAGCCATTCGTACCACCGGGGATATACCATTCGAGCATCTGCCCTATCAGGCTTTCCAGGAGGCTCGCAAGATTCTCGCTGCCGATCGCGAGCAGAAGCTGGCGCAGATTACACAGACCCTGGAGAAGATTTCACTTCTCGAGAAGCAAGACGCCGACACGATCAAGGGTGGTCAGCAGATGAAGGATACCAAGCTAGGCAGCCTGCGGAGATATCTCGACAAGCTCAAGATCCTGGCCGATGTCAACGACCCTGTGGTTAAGAAGCGATTTGAGGATGGGCTGGGTAAGTCACTAGCTCGATCGACCCAATTGAACCTTCAGTTGCTAATTCGAAATTCGTAGGTGATATGGATAAGCCCATCTATCGCCACTACGCCGAGAAGAAGTGGCGCTCATATGACTTCCGCCTTATCAAGCAGCGAATCGACCAATTCAACATTGTCCCCGACATCCTTCCCAAACTCGAACCCACGGCTGCTGTTCAGCTCTACTTCCGTAAGATGAAGATCCCTCCCGGTCAGATCGTCGACAGCCTCGTCAGCGAGAGCGCTCCGCGTCTCCGAGTCCAGGTTTTTGACAAGGGCGAGCGCCTGGTTTCCATCGTCGTTCTTGACTCTGATGTACCTGACCCGGAGAATGACGGTTTCAAGAAGCGCTGCCACTTCCTAGCTGCCAACATTCCCCTCGATCCTACCAACACTTCCCTTCCCCTAAGCAGGATACGGGGTGAGGACCAGCTCGCAGTTCCTTGGTTACCAGCCTTTTCCCAAAAGGGCGCTCCCTACCACCGCTTGGGCATCTATCTCCTTGAGCAGAAGCCTGGCGAGAAGGTCGACGTCGCTAAGCTGAAGGAGCTCTACACTGACCGTGACGGCTTCTCCCTCAAGTCGTTCCGCGACAAGTTCGGCCTCAAGCCATTTGGCTTCAACCTCTTCCGCTCCGTATGGGATGAGAACACGGCCTCCGTCATGGCGCGTCACAACATCCCCGGCGCTGACGTCGAGTTCCGTCAAGCACGTGTCTACAGCCTCAAACCCCCCGTCAAGCCGCGCGGTTGGGAGGCCAAGCGACAGGGCCCCAAGTACAGACACTTGTGGAAGTACACCAAGAGAATCAAGGGCATTTCCAATGCCCGAGGCTGGATCAAGAGAAGGTAAACGTTAGGAAGAGAAGGAGGCTAGTGTATCATATCAATGTTGTACCTTTAGATGATAGCCTCAGTGTACAAGTACTAAAGGGGCGGGAGCCATATAATCCAAAATTTACCAACCCTTTTTTTGTTAATATTCGACTAGCTGGAACTAGCTGTCTTGGAGCAGCGCATACCATGCAGCTCCCCCGAGTCTGGAATGCTCAGTAACATGAAGAAAGTCTCGTAGGTTTGTTCGGCGAAATACTCTGAATGTTTGTCGTCTATCTGCCACGGACCTTGCCAAGGGGCCGTGGTCTCAATTTCACGATGCCCAACACATGAAGAACTGGCCTCGGAAAGGCGGCAAAAGAACGAGATGCTGTCTAAGCAAAGACTCCTCTCCTCCATAAGTTATGCCTAAGGTGCTGTTGATTCTTCAGCGCTAGCGGTCCACGATCACAACATGACAAAACCACCACCCCCAAAAAACAACCCGATCTGCTCAGACCAAGTAATAAACCTACCGGCTCCCGAGCGTGACAACGTTCTTTGTTTCACTACGTAATGACGGATATCTTGTTTAGTTCCGAGGTGTGAAAGATGAACATTAATGCGAGACTTGTCATGGCTAGATTTAGCTAGGACAGCATTTATATATATATATATATGTTTATATTAAGATAGTTTACAAAGAAAACTTCATACTTCTTGCCCTACCTATTTATGTACCAGATCGACTAGTGAAAATTTTCGGGTTGAGTCTCTTACCGTATCCTTTCCCAGCACATCAGCCCTTTACCCTGCTTTGGTTAATTACCGTCCATAGTATCGTTCAAATATCAGCACCAATAATCCCTTCCATCAAAGAATTCATTAGTCTACTCGTTAAGAATCTTGGGTGCATACAGAGTCCAATCGCCAAGCACCCAAGAACGGGCGAGGACACAATACTCCCAGAAGGATGGTAACCAAGTCGCAAATTTCAAATTAATCGGGGCCACAATGTCTAATTTTGGTCACTCTTAAATTCTTGCTGTGGTAATTCCTCGGATTCGACGAAACATCTTTACATCGCGAGTGCTCTTCAAGGACAAGAACAAGAGCCACAGTGCACCTATCCTGGATATATTGTTTTCTGTGTTATGGAGATAACGGGATCTAATTCCCAACAGCAGCGATCAAAGCTTTTGCAACACCGTGAGCAGAAGCAGGGTTTTGGCCAGTTATGATCTGGCCATCCACAATAACCTTCTCGGCCCAGGGCTCATCAGCCTTTGAATAGGTGGCCCCCACGCGCCGGATCTCATCCTCCAGTAGCACAGGCATGGCGGCTGTGAAATTAACGATATCCTCCTCGGCGTTGCTGAAGCCAGTGGCCTGGCGACCTTTGAGCAAAGGCTGACCGTTGGTCTTGACGTTGATGAAGACAATGGGGCCGTGGCAGACAGCGGCGACTGGCTTACCCGCTTCGTAAAAATCTTTAATCAGGTCGAGGGATATCTCGTCATGGATGAGGTCGAACATGGGACCTTGAAATAATGGTCAGCAAAAAACAAAAACGAATACGACAATGATGTATAAGTGTGTGGGTATACCGTGACCACCGGGGTAAAAGATTGCGGCGAATTCGGACGACCTTCCCTGGAATTCACTCAGGGGACGAGTTTCTTCCCACACCTTCTTCTTCTCCTTGAAGAACTTGGCTGATTCGGGGTCGTTCTCGAACATCTTGACGGAGTGGTGGTCGATGGGAGCGATCCCGCCAGCAGGGGAAGCGACAACAAGTTCGAACTTGGGGTTGGCCTCATCTTCGCCAATGAGATCGTAGTAGGGGTGGGCAAATTCAGGCTTTGGAGATTGTTAGATGCGGTGACGAAAGAAGAGGAGGCAACGAGGCAAAGGCTCCATGAGGGAGAGTGGCTTACCAGGTACCAGCCGGTGGCGGCGCCGTTGTCCATCTTGTCACGGCTTGTGAGGACGACGAGGATTTTCTTGGGAGCCATCTTTCTGGGAGGTTTCTCTCTTGTCTGAATGAAGGTGAATACGAATTGGATTGAGTGAAATTGGGTAGATTGTGACGATGATGTTATTGCGGTGACGTTCTCATGGCGGGGTGAGCTCTTATATGCTCCACGCCCGCTCTACCTACCTACTACATACGTATGTACTGCCGGCCCTAGTGTCTTTGGCCTCCGGCTATCAAGGGCCCGGAGAGGTGGGGGGGGGTGGGGGGGGGGGGGGGGGGGGGGG